>CM040432.1:11038877-11256498 GCA_022702705.1 Papilionanthe hookeriana x Papilionanthe teres | reverse complement strand
GAAATCCGAATTCACACATCAAAACTTAAGCTGAAACAAAATTTAAATCGAAATTTCCCGGATCTTGTGATTTGGAATTCACCTCCTTTTCCTTTCCCCGGCGAGAGTTCGGGAATCTCCGATCTTAGAGATATACTTGACACTCCCGGCGGAAACTCTTCCACTTCGTCTTAAGTTTGTCACTTGGACATCCGTGATTGGTTTTGTTGATCTTTTCGGTCAACGCCAATACGCGCGGTGTGCTCCGTCAGCTCACCACACCTATTGGGGTCCATTGGTTGACCTCATTTTGATGAGGTCTTCTCTTCTTCTCTTTAAGTACTTAGGATCTAGCCTTAGGCTTTTCCTTTGACTATCTTAGAGGACTAGAATTGGGATCCACCATCTAGAATTTCAAACCACTTCTTAACTCCCTCGCAAACTCCACAAACTTGATCAGTAGACCCCTAATCACCTAGAGGGTTGAAATCGAGTGTGGAAGTTTAAAGGATGAGTTCCTATGGGACTCTTTGGCCTTAGGACCGCCACAGGTGGCCCGGTGCTAGTGAAGGGGCTGACTTACACACACACTACACTCATACACTACACTTCCATACACCTCTTAAAACCACACCTATACCTAACTCGACCTCCCGACTCATGTAAGTGATTCACATGGATGGTCCTTAACCCCTAAGCCCTCGGCTAAGAGGTTAGGAACAACATAGTGGGTGCCTCAATTGAGTCCCTTCATGGCTCATGTGGGTTTGATATGGCTTCATGGCTCAACCAAAATGATTTTACTCCACTTATATTCACCCAATCTTCAATTTTCCAAAATTTCAATTTTTGACCCTCGGGACCCTACACCCGCCTAACCTACCCAAAACCCTTGAAACCACCCAAAATTTGCAAAATCACCTAAATTACCCAAAATTCCTCAAAATCAATCCTAAACATTCCCACATCACTCAAATTGATCATTCATAGCCAAAAATACCAAAAATTCCAAAAATACCTCCCAATACCCTCCAAATACCCAAAATACCCCTCTTAGCTTCAAAAATCCAAAAATTCAGAAAATTCCCAGAAAATTCCAGAAAATCCCAAATATTTCCAATTTCATTTTGTTCAACTACACCATGGGTCAATTTTGTCAATTTACCCCACTTTTATCAAAACCCCCAATTTGACCCATTTTAACCCAAAGTGAACCCAATGTCAAACCTAACCTACCCAATTGACCCAAATTCTGGTCCAATTCAATTCTAAACTTCAATTTAACATCCCCAACACCAATCTAGACCAGATCCAAGCCCAATTTGATTGGCATTGGGATCCAATTTCACTTTTGGCCTTAAAGCCCAATTTGGACCCATGACCCAAACTTAGCCCAAACTCACCCAATTCAACTCCAATTAACCCCAAATCTTTTCTAAATCTTCCTTAACATTTCCACAAGCAAAACACTAACATGATTTGCCAAAAATTTAGACCCAAACCCCACTCAAATTCAACCCAAAGCTAAAAGGCCCAATTTTGACCTAAACCCAAACTTAACCCAAATGAGCCCAAATCCCAAAATCAAAACCTAACCAAAGCCAAAACCTCTTCGAAACACTCCCATAAACATTCCCCAACATTAATTTTACATCAATTTCAACTCTAGCCCAACTTTGGCCCATGGTAGCCCATTTTGGCCCACCTTAGCCTCTTTACCAAAAAGGCCCATATCCAACCCAATTCAAACCCAAATCACCTCAAATTTGTTTCAAACCACTCATGACACATCCCTAAACCAAACTCAACAATTATTTGGCCCAAGCCTTTACCAAAATTTCATCCCAAAATCCATTTTAAAATTCAAAAGCCCACTTTCCTAAACCATTTTAAAAGCCCATCTAAAACCATTTCAATGAGCCCAAAATCTACCCTAAAGCCCACATGACATTTCCATTTGCCATCCACTTAATCAAAGCCATTCCCTAAGTTCTAATCACATCATCAAATAATTCCAAATTAAGCCTCATGCCAAATCACCCCTAAAATACCAAAATTTTTCTTAAATCCATTTCCATGAAATTGACTCAACTTTCCCCAAGCCAAAGGTGAGCCATGAAGCCATGCATGAGCCACATGTGAGCCATGAGGGCCTTGGACACTCCACCATGCCATATTGGGTAAGAAGGGGGGGGGCTTTCCTTAATCCATAAAGCTCATTAGCCTTAATCATGATTCACCTAAACTTAGATTTAATCCAAATATATTTGGATGGAGACCTCTCCATGCCAAACCAGGCTGATCCCTTTGATCCCCTCGGCACCCAAAGCCACCTTGAAGGGTGCACCAAGCCCAAATGGGTGGATTGACCCATTTAGACTCAAAACTAGCCATGCCCCATTCTACTTTGGATCAAAGCCTTTACACATGGCAATTGCCAATTGCTTGCACCAAGTCCCATCCCTGACCTCCCTGGCCTTGAGGGTGACCCTGCACTGCCAGGCCGACCACCAGGCCGCCGGAAAACGCCATGGCCGAGACATGCGGGAGGAGCCAAACCTTGGAATTCCACCTTCGTTGAGCTGCCCCATGCCCGATGGCCACCATAGCTGTTCTTCCCATGCCCGGAGCAGGCGATCCCGACCCTCGGCCATCCCTGTGAGGCTCTCCGGCCACCTCTATTTAAACCCGACCCCCTCACGGCCATGGAGGAGAGTTGCATAAACCTTGCCGAAACTGCTGCCAAAATTGTTCCAAACCCTACTCCACACTTAGAGCGATTGATCCCGGTGTCAATTTGCCCTAATCCCCATCGACGAATCCAATTTCTCAGCTCGAAATTTCACCCAAAAACCGGGACATCTCCTCACGAGTGAGCCAATTCCCAAATTGATTGGTCCTACACCTTCAGCTGGACCAAGGGAAGAAGTTTCCACCGAAAGCCCCATCTCCGGGCCACCCGAGTTGCTCAGGCCTCCAAGCTTTGTGATCGAGCTGTGGTCACTTTCATAGCTAGACAATTCACCGAGGCTAAGGGACTTCATCCGGAGCTTACTTGGACCCGATCGAAGGTGACACAACTCTCGGATCGAAGCTTCACTTCTCCGAGCAAACGTATGGACTCCCTCTTCTTCCCGAGCTTCCAGAGATTCTCATTTTAATTTGAGTCGATTTAAATGCATGTTTACCGTATGGATGTGTTCGTCTCTTCGAGACGAATCCATAGAGCATAAGAACACGAAAATCCATTGAGAATCGAGTGAGTTCTTAGGGTTAGAGTGTGGACGGTCACGGGATCACACCAGTCGTAGACAATGACCAGGAACCGTCGGATCGCGCGTGTATCGGATGGACGACTTGGATTGCGTCGGACCAGCAGATGGTGCGTGAACCGAGGGGGCCCCGGGCAGCCGAGTCAGATGGCGGCGTCGAATGGGAGCGCGCCGCGTGGTCGTTCGGAGATGCCGAGGATGACAGGGCGCCGCGTGGATAAGTAGGAAATTAGGGATTTTTCTGATTTATTTAAATACCAGAACTTTAAAAATCCATATCTTTGTGTAGAAAAATCCTAAAAATAAAATAAAAATACTCTCTTGCTCAGTGAACGAGAGGAGAATAATGTGGAAAAGAAATTAATTAATTTTGTCCAGTATTTTATTTTTAATTAATTATTTACTCCCTGCACCTTTTCAATTCTCCATGCATTCATACAATTCACCATGGCATGAGATCATAGGGCTTTTGAAGCCTCTGAACTTGGGAACACTCCCTGAATTTTCCAAGGTCAGAGGCCACCCCTGTGAAAAGTTATTGATTTTTCAAATGCATGTTGCTGTTTTGAGTATTTTAATTCCAAAAATTAGCATGTTGTGAAATAAATTCTAGGAAAATTTGGTGATGTTCCTTATGACCAGAGAACCACTAAGAAAAATAGGACTTGGGTTAATTCACTTAAGATAACCCTAATTGGCTTAAACATCCAAAATAGACCCCTAATTAATTAGAGTTGACCATAGATCAAATTGACTTGAAATCAATTCTCCACTGACCTTTAGGATCGAGAGGAACCCACCATAAAAGTTTGAAGTCAATTGGACTTGGTTAGCCTCTACTAAATGGGTTGATTAAGCCATTTAGTCATTTTAAACTTTAAAAATTCATAACTTTCAAAATACCATTCAAAAATTCACCAAATTGGTTTTGGAGCCTCTCTGATATCAGGAGAATTTAAGAAAATTAAAATTTAAATTTTCTAAAAAAGTTAAGTTTTTAGTATTATTTTAATATTTTAATAATTAAAAAATAATAAAAATCACAAAAATAATAAAATTCACCAAAATGTCATATTTTGAAATTTAATCACTTAGGAACAAACCCCATATTTTTCTTAGGTCTATTTAATGAGATATTAAATTTTAAAGCCTTAGGGTAATTTAAAAAATTAAAAAAATGTATTTTCTAGCATTTTCATTAAAGTAATTATAATAAATCAAAGAAAAATCAGAAAATTGTAAAATTTGGTTCTCTGGAATACTTGATATTAGAGAGAATTTTAAAAATTATAAAATTCATTTTTCAACTTATATTTTATTTTTAAATTAATTAATACTCCAGAACTTAAAATAATTCTAATAAATAAAATATAATTCAAAAATCACAAAAATTGGTCCAAGTGGTCCTCTGATCATTAGAAGTGTCCCATAATTTTCTTAAGGACAGAAATTTTCCCTTGGTCATATTATTAAATTTTCCTTGGAAATCCTTATTTTCCACCAAAAATAATTATATAAATAAATTAAATGCAGAAAAATCACATTTTCTCCTCTAAAGTCTTTATTGACATATGAGTGAAGTAACATAAAAATTTCAAGTTCATTTGAGCTCAATTTAGTGAGTTATGAAATTATTAGGCTTGAAGGGCAAAATGGTAATTAAAATCTTAACCCTTTAATTAAGACTTTAGGCTTAATGAAATTAATAGGCAAAATATTTGATTTTAACTTGATTTGGATGATTGAAATTTAGATAATTAAAGGGTAGGAACCTACTAAACAATTTAAAATAATTGAAATAAACCTTAATTAAATAATTATTTAAACTTGGAAGAATAATAAAATTGGAATTATTAAAATAGGGATATTATTAGGAGGAGATTTATTCTTTAATTTAAAAATCCCTAAATTAATCATCCCAATAATATTTAATTCCTAATTAAAATGATAATCCAAGTTTAAGATTTAAAATGCTAAAAGACTTAATCATTAAATTAAATTAAAGTTAAATTATTTAAAACAAATTCCTTTAAAATTAAAAATTAAATTAAAAAATTAAGAATTAAATTAAAATAAATTAAACTAAATTAAATTAAATTAAATTAAATTAAATTAAATTAAATTATATTATATTATATTAAATTAAATTAAATTAAATTAAATTAAATTAAATTAAATTAAATTAGATTAAATTAAATTATATTAAATTATATTAAATTAAATGAAATTAAATTAAATTAAATTAAATTAAATTAAAAGTAAATTAATTTAAATTAAATTAAATTAAATTAAATTAAACTAAATCATATTACATTAAATTAACTTAAGTTAAATTAATTTAAATTAAACCACATTAAATTAAATTAAGTTAAATTAAATTAAATTAAGTTAAATATAAAGACATGAAGAATTCAAAAATAAATCTAAAATAACTTGAACACTTATTCCAAACTTAAATCATTAATTTGAACTTAAATTTGAATCACAAATCATTAAATATCATTTTGCCCTTAGGAGTTTTTACTATTATAACTCCTAAATGGAGTATCAAGTGAAATGACACTTCACTCATAAGGATATTCAAACATCCCAATTTACTAAGCAAGAAATAAAACTTAACTCGAACACCCTGGATGATTAATTCACTTGAACAATATAATTCATTTGGATTTAGGACAATTCCCGAAATATTGAAAAGATGTTTAAGATTCGTCTTAAACACTTCCTCAATATGATGGAATGTCCTTAAGAACAAATTGAGCTTAATTGTTCTTTGGTGAAGAAAATCATCCTTAAAACCGAAATTGAAGACCTAGACGTCATAGGAGATGACTAGCTATAGGATTAGGAACTTGGTAGAAAACCATAACCTTTCCCTTAGCTTTACCTAGGAACTTACTTTAAATGCTTAAATATTCTAGCTTGTGTTTTAAGTGCGGCTTGGGATGACGGGAAGGCCCTCCAGGTACGCTTTTATTTTATTGCGATTTACTCTATTGCAACTTATTTAATTACATCGCACTTATTTTTCTTGCATGATAAACAACAGTTGCATGAAAACCTACACCTTTAGGACAGAAACCAAAACTGAAACCCATAACTAAATTAAAAGACACTACAAGATAAAATTCACCGCCACAACATTCAAAATATAAAACAACTCAAAATTTAATCACAAATAGAACAACAAAACTACAACTACAACTAAATTAAAACGTCTCATTGAATGATCGGGAATACCTCGGATGACGTAACCCACGTGTTGCTAACGGGATTTCCCACGGTCTAAATGAAAGTGCGGAACTCATTTAGTTGAGTTTAGCAAATTCATCTGGACTAAGTGAATTCGATGAAAATAACGGTGCGGGATGACGGAACCGTGGGATCTTAATCGGATCCGTTTAATCGACTTTAAGATTTGTTTTAATTAAAACATAAAAAACACTTGGAAATTAAGACTTTCTTTAAACCGAACACTTCTCTCATCTCCGATTTATGATTTCTAAAACTAAACCTCTGCAACAACAAGGAGCTCGGAGCATGGTGGGCGACACGGCCATCGTCGTCGGCAAAGCCGAAATCTACATCGACAAAACTTTCTTAGAATTAAATAACCAAGCCATAGGACTTCGAGGTAGTTTGCACTAGAGGCAACATAAATCCTCAACTCTTCGTTAGGCATTTGCATGATCATATCATGTAAATTAAGCCCTAACCTGGTCTTAGGATTTACGAGGTAGTCGTCCGATACGATATAAACCCTCACATCTTCGAAGTTTATTTGTATGATTTTATCATACGAATATAAGTCCTAACTAATTAAAATTGGCGAGGATCAAAATACTAAATAAACATTATGGCCTTCCTAAATCCAAGCCAAACAATAGGATAGTCGGAAATTACCGAGTTCGCTTTGGATCTGTGATTTCTCCTACCCTTCTTCCTTTGGACTCCTAAAATAAAATGTTCCAAATTTGATCCATTCCCTATTGAAATTCAAAAATTCAATCCCTTGAAAACTTAAACTTTGAAATTCTTGAGAGCAGAACTACTGATTATTATCGAGAGTTTTCTTAGGTGATTTCCGTCACTTAAGTTGTAATTAAGCTATAGGGGCTTGCCCTTATAGGGAACTTTAAGAACCCGGGTAATATAAACCTCGTTTAATGTTTTCATATTAAACGAGGGAACTTGTCGGCTTATAAAATTGGTTCTCGGACCAAACGGATGTCACAAACCTTTCTAGTTTATTTAATCGAGCCCCATCATCGAGCGAGTGTGTCTATTCTTCGGGATAGATACACGGTTTGTGGTGCGGTGCTCGTTTATATAAACTATTTGGGATGTGAGATCAGTTTGATTTCATTTCTTAAAATTTTCAAATTTAAAATCATTTTCAAAATCAAATACTACTTTTCAAATTATTTATTTAAATTAAATTAAAAATTCGCCGACAATTTCTGTAGGCGACCCCTTTCTTCAAAATAAAACACATAACCTAAAAATATGCCGACATAACTGTTAATGAAAATAATGAATTAATACAAACATGACAAGTTACAGGATTGAGAATATGTGTTGATTATTGTAAATTAAACCTTTCCACGAAAAAAGATCATTTTCCATTACTCTTTCTAGATCAAATGGTTGATAGCCTAACTAAGAATAAATACTTTTGTTTATTGGATTGATATACTGGTTATCACCAAATACAAATTTCTCCCGAGAATCAAAAGAAAACAACATTTACCAGTTCTTATGGTACTTTAACTTTTAGAAGAATGCTCTCTTTTGTTTGTAATGCCCCTGCTACATTTCAAAGATTTATGATGGCTATTTTTTGTGTTTTAATAGAAAAATGAATTGAAATATTTATAAATGATGTTTTTGTGTCTGGAACATCATTTGAATTAATTTTCAAAAATTTATCAGGAGTTCTTAAATGCTATGAAGAAAGAAACTTAGTTCTTAATTGGAAAAAATACCAGTTTATGATAGCAGGAGAAATTGTATTAGGACATCACATTTCTGAGAAAGGTATGGAAGTAGATCTTGCAAAAACTCAAGTGATCGCTAACTTACCTCATCCAACAAATGTGAGGGAAATTAAGAGTTCTTCTGGACATGGTGGTACCTATAGGTGATATATTAAATATTTTTTAAAATTTTCTTAGCCTCTATGCCATTTACTCAAGAAAGATGTGATTTTCAATTTTGATAAAGATTGCCGAAAAAGCTTTTAGACTTTTAAAATAAAAATTAATCATTACACCAGTTATTGTTTCACCATATTGGAAAAAACCATTTGAATTAATGTGTGATGCAAGTGATTATGCTATTGGAACTATTTTGGGACAGAAATATGATAGAATTTTTAAAGTAATTTACTATGCTAGAAAAACTCATAATGAAGCTCAAATTAATTATACCACAATTGAGAAAGAGTTATTAGCAATAGTATTTGCCTTTGAAAGTTCAGATAATATTTAATTGGAACTAAATGTGTGGTTCATACTGATCATTATGTTATAATGTATTTATTGAAAAAGAAGGATGCAAAATCTAGATTAATAAGATATGTTCTTCTTTTGCAAGAATTTGTTTTTGAAATAGTAAATAGAAAGGGAGCTGATAATCAAATTTTTGATCAACTGCGTAGGATTAATTCTGAGAATTAATTTATTTGGAAGAAGAATTTAATGAACATTTTCCAGATGAAAAAGTTTTTCAATATTAACGAATGTCGTGTTACTTTATTATTAGTAACATTTTTCCTTGTGGTGAGGCAAACCAAAAAAATAGGAAACATTTATCTAAAGCTAAGTCTTATTTCCATTTTTATATAAATAAAGGAAAGGCTTAATTATTTAATGACGTGTTCCTTTAGAAGAAACTTTTGAAATTATCCAATATGTCATAATTCTGATTTTGGGGGACATTTTGGTGTTAATAAAACAACATATAAAATCTTGCAATATGGATTTTTTTGGCCTACAATCTTTGGAGATGTAAATTCTTACATTAGAAATTGTGATTGGTGTAAACGTGTAGGCAATATTTTTACAAGAAATGAGATGCCCCACAGTTATATTTTTGAAGTTAAAATATTTGACGTTTGGGGATTATATTTCATGGGACCATTTAAACCATTTTTCAGAAATTTACACATCCTATTAGCAGTAGACTATGTCTCTAGATGGATAGAAGCTATTGCTTTACCTCGATGTGATGTTTAAAGTGTTACAAAGTTCTTAAAATGGAATATTTTTGTAGATTTGGAATTCCAAGTGTTATCATAAATGATGGTGAAGTCATTTGAAAAATGTGTTAAAAGAAAAATTATTCAAAAAATATCGAATTTATCATCGAATTTGCACTGCTTATCTTCCTCAGACAAGAGATTTGGCTAAAGTTTCTAATCAAGAAATCAAAAGAATTTTGAAAAAAAATCTATTAATCCAAAAAAAATGGATTGGCCAGTCAAACTTGATTTTAATTTGTGGGCTTATCGGACTGCTTATAATACTCCTGTAGAAATGTCACCATTCAAGTTAATTTATGAGAAAACTTGTCATTTACCAGTGGAACTTGAGCATAAAGCTTATTGAGCTATTAAGGAAATCAATTATAATTTAAAGGATGCTGGTAAGATGAGATTATTTTAGTTCAATGAGCTGGAAGAGATAAGGAATGAGTCTTATGAGAATGCTAAGACTTACAACGATAAGATGAAAAAGTGGCATGATCGGAAGATTCTTACAAAAAATTTTGAGTCAGAACAACAAGTTTTGCTCTATAATGCAATATTACGATTATTTGTAGGAAAACTTAAGTCCAGGTGGATGGGCCCATTTATTGTAGTAAAAGTTTATCTTTATAGAGCTGTGGATATTAAGGATCCTAAAACTCTGAAAATTTTTAAAGTGAATGGTCAAAGATTTAAAGCCTATTTCTTAGGTGATAAAACACAAGTGAATAATGTTTTAATGTTGGGTTACCCAGAATAAGCACTAGGTACATCTGGCTAATGACGTAAAACCAAGCGCTCTGTGGGAGGCAACCAATAGTTAACAGTGAGCCTTTGTTTTCTTGTTGTTGTGTTTATATTTGGAGAAATGTGGTATTATTTTGAAATTTTGATGCTAATTTTAATGCTTTGAATGATGTCTTAGACGTGTAAAAATGAGTTTTTGGACTTTATGCTGACCTGTGCTTAACTGAGCACTGGCGCCTAAGCACCCAAAACTGGCGCTTAAGCATCAGAGTTGTGAAAACGTGCCTAAATGATGTTCTAGAAGAATTAAATTTGGGAAAGTGGCCTTAAACATTATTTGGTGATTTTTAAACATGGGAAATGGGTGTAGGCTCTACTTAAGTCTATATATAGCATGAAAATGAAGAATAAACTAGCTGCATTCAAAATTTCCATTCTTAAGTCTTAGAGAAGAGAGATTTGAGTTGTATAAGGAGTATTAAGATAGCAAAAGTACTTTCTTGGGAGAATAAATTAAAGAAATAGGAGGAAGACGTTAAGAAAAAGTTTGTAAGTAAAAGTACGTAGGAGTTTTATAACAGATTTCTAGTCATTAGTATTGAAGGAATAGTAGAGAAGATTGCGATGATTAAGGCTGATGTGGCATCAATTGAGGCAAATTTAAATGAAACTAACGCACATCTAGCACATGTTGGTTGGCAACTCAAAATGCAATTCTGCCATTCAAGTTTTATTGAAAAAGCGGAGAAGACGATGTATTTGAAAAACAAATGAATTGAAGAGGATTCTATTAGAGTTCATCATCATCCGTTTTATCAATCTTTGTGCCAAATGGTTCAGAAGGAACAACTAAAGGGCAAGGATATATTCCATCTAATGGAGAATGGAATTAAATTGTATGTTTAATTTATTTGCTTGTTAGTTTGTGTTTGTTTGTTTTAAGTGTTTAATAAAAGTTTTTCTTGTGTTATGATCAATTAGAGAGTATCTCATCCAAAACATTTTTTGGAACGAGATTAGACATGTGATGTGTTTGAAGCCCATAAAAAGTGTGAATGTGAAGACATACTTTGAATAGTCAATTTTTGGCTGGAGAGGAGGATTATCTAAAAGTTCTGATGCTTCCACATCTAGAGCTTCTGCATCTCATGGTAGATCCAATCCTGATTCACAATCTAAAATGCTGCAAACTATGATGGATAATATGGATTATGCTATGGATAAGGTATCAAAATTTGAAAACTATGTTGATCATATTGATTCATATTTAAGAAGGCATAGTGATTATGAGGGGAATACAACACTTCTTTGGAGAGACTTATTAGAGGAGATTATATTTTGGTATTTCCACCTTATCCATGGTATACTCAGTTTAATTTTGTTAGATTTTGGAAGGAAAATGATGATGAAGAAGATGATTATGGAGATAAGGATGAGTAAGGATTGAGTTATGTTGTGTTTTATTTAAACTTTTATGTCATTTGTGATAATGTTGGGACTATTTTATGTGTTGTTATTTGTGATGGTAGTGAACATTGTTGTTATTTTTTTTATAATGTGTATCTCAGTGATGATGACGTGGTAGTATGTATTTGAACTCTTTTATTTTAAATGTGTTTTGATGGTTTTTGTTGAACTTATTCCTGCTACTTTAGGAAGTTTAAATAGAGCTAACATTAATTTAAAATTTAATGTTTAAATTTCAATTTACTACCATGAATTTTCTGTTGTGGTTGTGATGTAATGTTAGTTTGTGTGATTTGTTTTTACTTTAACCTCCACTGAATTGAAGTCTTTTTAATCTCTTAAATATTAAAATCAAAATGAATTGTGATCATTTTACTCCTATTTATAAATTTTTGTACCTGCATATTACGATATGAAAATTTCTATTAGTATCGTGTCAATTTTTCATTCTTGTCTTTTTATATATATATAATGCTAAGATGTTTAATTTCTATGAAAATATAAGTTCGGAGGGGGGGGGGGGATGAAAAATAAATTTTCAAAACATAAATTTTATTTGTTCTCAAGTTTGCTACATATAAATTTGATTTTTTTATTTAAAAAAATGATTATGTGAATAAAGTTATATTAGGGTAATAAAATTTTGAAAATAAAAATGTGTAAAAAAGTTTGGTTAAAACTTTATTGTGATGAAGGAAACTTTCAAGTTAAAAATTTTCTTAGTAAAGAGATGACAAAAATGATGTAATTATTTTTAGTAAGAGATATTGTATTTTTGAAAAATATAGAATGATTAGACTTTTATTTTCAAAACTTAAATTTCTTTTATTAAAAGTAGTTTTCAGAACTATTATTGTACTTTTAAATAAAGGATATATGAGACCTTTCCTTTATGAAAGGAAGAGTGGAATTCAAAATCATTAAAAGCCTATCTAGATATAGTGATCCTTGCCTAAAAAAGAAAGAAAAAGAAAAAAAGAAAAAAAGAAAAAGAAAAAGAAAAAAAAGTAAAGTGTAGTATGGTAGGAGAAGCTTGAGGTTTTGTGTCTAATCAAAAGTCGGTTCCACATCTGATTATTTTAAATACATAAGATTTAATAAAATCCAAAGTTTAAGGATATAATATAGTGAGTATAATTATTTTTAATGAAAATTTTGAAATAGAGAAGATAAAATGGCTATACTCTATATTTGGAAAAATTACAACTATTTCTGAATTGGATAGGAGCTCATAATTTCCTACTTTTTCACTTTAGAAAAATTCTAAACTTTAAATTGGTCACATTAATTAAATTTTTTTCTGAATTGGAATACCTCATTTCTAGAAAAAATTTTTAGAATCTCCCGAAGAAACTCATTCATATAACTTGCTTATGTTGGTTTTGAAAAATTATAGTGTCACTTGAGGACAAGTAACATTTCAAGTTTGGTGGAATTTGATATACAAAAAATAAATAATATTTTTATGCTTTGTTTTATACCTATTTTTGATGATATTGTACTTTAATGGAAGGTATTTGTGTTTTTCTTTCAGGCATACTTAAATGGACCTAATATGTCAAAAGGAGTTAGAAAGAATCAAATTTGGAACAAAAAAGGAGAAGGTGTCAAAACGAACTGGGGTGCCTAAGCTCCCAATCTGGCGCTTAGCAGAGACCCTGGCTTAAGCATCAGACAGTTAATTTGCAAATTTAAATAATTTTTGGTGAATTTTGAAGAGGTGTTTGAGGCATTTTTTGGTATAAACGTGGGTAACTAATCAAGGGCGTCAAAAGAAATTCAAATTTCACTTGAAAGAATGCATCACTTGGGTAGATTCATTGATTATAGACACATTTTGAAGAGAAACCAAGGCACATTCTGAAGAAATATAAAAGGACTTAAAATGTCTAAAAAGGGGGTGTGTTGAGTTCATTTAGGAGAGGAAACTTAGAGTTTTAGAGAGTAGTATAAATAAGAATTTGTAGAATTCTTAGGGTTTTTTCACTCTTTTCTCCTTCTTAGTTAAAAAGAGGATGAGTTGCAATTCTGATCCGGTGCGCGACCTCCAACGTAAATAATCAAAAATAGTTTTAGTTCAGTTTCACAATAAGATTAATTTAATAATTAGGCAGTCACTCGTACATGCAAGTATATGTATCGTTCAAGTAATACAGGACTCTAGTGGAGTCCTGGTTATTGATCCCACGTGGAAGGTTGAAACTTTTTAAAGCATAGTAAAGATTTGAAATCCAATACTTAATTCACAATTCAATTTCAAGTACTATTTAAGTTCCTAGTGTAAAGATAACTAAAGCTAAATTAACTAAAAGTACTTTCCATATACATAAACAAGACTAACTAACACACACACTCACAATAAGTTTTGTACTGAAGGGTTCGAATATGGGAAAATATCTTTCCTCTTGCAATAATTCTATGATGAGTGATTGATATAGATTGATAATAAACTTGTATTGTACCAAATAGGAGCATTCATATTCTTTACCCTCGTCAGAGTACCCCTTCTTCCAAGTTATGTAAAGAACATTGATAAATCCTAAGCTTAGTCACTAAAGCCATGGTTAGGCTGGGAGGATACTAGCTCTCACTTCATAGCTCCCTCTTCCCTTCACCTGAAGGCTAACCTTAGCTCTAGTTACCAAACTTTAGGACCAAAATGACGATTTCCGCCTATCACTCTAAAATCTCCAATTCTATGCCCATCAAACCATATTTCCTTATTTATTTGCTCTTAATTCCCATGAACTACGCAACTCATTCATGGACATTAAATGAATTCTCCATTATTGTTGTAGAACACTTAATCTATTCAGATTGAAAGTTTCAC
The DNA here is from genome assembly GCA_022702705.1 of Papilionanthe hookeriana x Papilionanthe teres. Classification (NCBI taxonomy): domain Eukaryota; kingdom Viridiplantae; phylum Streptophyta; class Magnoliopsida; order Asparagales; family Orchidaceae; genus Papilionanthe; species Papilionanthe hookeriana x Papilionanthe teres. Next base: position 11,241,956 of record CM040432.1, on the reverse strand, counting down.
AACAAATTTTAACAATTCAATTTTCCAGGTCAAAAAGTAAATGAAGTTCAAAGTGAAAAATCATCTTATGGCACATCAAATCTACATCAAAACTTCACCACATCTCATTGCAAGAAGAAAGACAAAAAAATCTAGTCAACATTTATGAGGAAGATACAACAATATATGGATTTTTAATATAAATGCAAAGTCATACAAACAAAAAAAGTAAATAAAACTCATCTTAATTTCTTACCCAAGCAAATCCCTTGAAGTTCCTTTGAATCCTTTTCTCTCTTTACTAAAACACTCAATTCCCTCTTTAGAATAGTAAGAAAGAAGAAATCTCACACTTTCCTCCTTCCCTTACACTCTTTAGAGAAGAATCCCTCACAAAATAAGACTTCTACAAACTTAAACACACCTACCACACACTCTCTAGAAACCCCAACACACTTTCCTCACTCCAAAAGACTTCTCTCCCTCTCATCTCTCACTTTCTTAGCATCCAAATATGTTTAAAATAGTTTAGAAACAAATTCCCTAAGAGTTTCCTCAAACAACCCTTCAAAAATAATCCAAATACATTGAATTTGAGTTAAACCGACATAAGGCGCCGGTGGCGGTGGATAGGGCGTCGGTGGCGCTGGGCTGTCATTTAAATTCTAAACTCTCTGTATTTGAATGCCGGCGGTGCCAGTAGGCTGAATTCTTCATTTTGCCTCTTTTTACTCCAAATTCGTTTCTTTTCGCTTCCTTTTGCTTAAATCACTTAAAATCATCATACCTGCAGCAAAATATGAAGAATACCTTCCTTTAAAGTATAATATCGCATAAAATGAGTACAAAATATATAGAAAAAAACCATCATACTTTTAGTGCATCAAAATCCCCCATACTTAACTATTACTTGTCCTCAAGTAATCCTTTTGTAAGAAAAAAAATTAACTCAAAGTAGTGAACTTTTCACTTGTAGAATATTATGATATTTGATTTAAATGAATATAATGGTAGGATTTTTAGAAAGAAGTTCAGTAACTCAGGTTAAAACTACAGGTATAAGAACATCCAGTAGTCAAGTCTAAGGGTTCTAGTTTTCTATTCATTTAAAGATGAACAATAATTTGTCAAATTAAGGGTGCCTTGAAAGACTATATGAAAAAGAAGCTCATGCAAACTCTATTAGAAAGTAGGCTAATACTTTAAATATAAATTCAGAAATGTAACAAATTTCCAACTTTAGGTTGATTCAAGTGAAGCCAATTTTTTGTTAGGCATCTCCTCAAGCTTATCTTTACATATATTTTCTTTCTTTTTATTTTCTATTTTTTTCTTTTTGGGATTGTTTTTCAATCCTTTATTTTTCTTTCTTTTTTCTTATGAGGATTACTATATCTGTATAGCCTTTAATAGTTTTGATCTTCACTCTCATCTTTCTAAAGTTGAAATTTGAAACACCTTGTCGGCATATATTTTTAGGTTGTGTGTTGTATTTTAGAAAAGGGGTCGCCTACAGAAGTTGTCGACGAATTTTAAATTTTAAATTTAATTTAAATATATCTATATATATAGTCTTAGAAAGAAACATTTGATTTTGAAAATAACTTTAAGATTGAAAATTTTAAGATATGAAATCAAACCGATCTCACATCCCGAATAGTTTATAAAAACGAGCACCGCATCACAAACCGTATATCAATTCCGAAGAATAAACACACTGCTTGATGATGGGGCTCGGTTAAATAAACTAGAAGATTTGTGACATCCGTTTGGTCTGCGAACCAACTTTATAAGCCGACAAGTTCCCCTACTTAATATAAATGAATTAAGCAGGGTTTATATTACCTGGGTTCTTAAAGTTCCCTATAAGGGCAAGCCCCTATAATTAATTACATCTTAAATGACAGGAGTCATTTAAGAAATCTCTCGATAATGATTAGTGGTTTTACTCTCAATAATTTCAAAGTTTGAGGTTTCAAAGGATTGAATTTTGGAAATTTTAATAGGGAATGGATCAAATTAGGAAAAGTTTATTTTAAGAATCCAAAGGAAGAAAAATAGGAGAAGCTGAGGATCCAAGAAGAATCTTGGCAACTTCCCACACTATCCTATTATTTGGCTTCATTTTGAGAGAATTATTCAATGTTTCCATCCTGCCAATTTTAATTAATTAGGACTTATATTTGCATGACATGATCATACAAATAGCCTGGAAGATATGAGGGTTTATGTCGTACCGAACGACTACCTCGGAGTCCTAAGACCGGTTAGGGCTTAATTTACATGACATGATCATGCAAATGCCTAACGAAAGTTGAGGATTTATGTTGCACTAGGCAAACTACCTCGAAGTCGTATGGCTTGGTTATTTAATTCCAAGAAAGTTTTGCTGGAGTAGATCCGAGTTTTGCTGATGACGATGGCCGAGCTGCCCACCATGCTCCGAGCTCCTTGTTGTTGCAGAGGTTTAGTTTTAGAAGTCATAAATCAGGAGATGAGAGAAGTGTTTTGGTTTAGAGAAAATCTTAAAATCCAAGTATTTTTTTAATATTTTAATTAAAACAAATCTTAAAGTTATTTAAACAGAACGGATTAAGATCCCACGGATCCGTCATCCCGGCACCGTTATTTTCTTCGAATTCACTTAGTCCAGATGAATTTGCTAAACTCAACTAAATGAGTTCCACACCTTCATTTAGACTGTGGGAAATCCCGTTAGCAACATGTGGGTTACATCATCTGAGGTATTCTCGATCATTCAACGAGACGTTTTAATTTGGTTGCAATTGTAGTTTTGTTGTTCTGTTTGTGATTAAATTTTGAGTTGTTTTATATTTTAGAATGTTGTGGTGGTGAATTTCATCTTGCAATGACTTTTAATTTAGTTTTGGTTTCAGTTCAGGGACTATCCTAAAGGTTTTGGTTTTCATGCAACAGTCTTATTTAACATGCAAGAAAAGTAAAGTACAGTGCATGTAAGTAAATTGCAATAAGGTAAATTCCAATAAAATTAAAGCGTACCTGGAGGGTCTTCCCGTCATCCCAAGCTGCACTTAAAACACATGTTAAGGCATTTAAATATTTCAACAAGTACCTAAGTAAAGCTAAGGGAAGGGTTTTGGTTATCTACCAAATTTCTAATCCTATAACTAGTCATCTCCTATGACGTCTAGGTTCTTGGTTTGGTTTAAGGATGATTTTCTTCATCAAAGAACAATTAAATTCAGCTGTTCTTTTAAAACATCCCGTCGTATTGAGGAAGTGTTTAGGACGGGTCCTAAACATCTTTTCTATACTTCTGAGATTATTTTAAGTCCAAGTGAATTTAATTGCACTGGTGAATTAATCATCCAGGAGTTTAGTTAAACTTTGTCTCTTGCTCAGTGAACTTAGGTATTTGATTACCTGATGAATGAAGTGACATCTCACTTAATACTCTATTTAAGAGTTATAATAATTAAAGCCTTTAAGGGCAAGTTGGTTTATTGAGAATTTTAATCAAATTTGAGTTAATGATTTAAAGTGTTTTAATTTAATTATGAGGTTTTAATTAATAATTTTAAGTTTGGAATAGTGTTCAAATTATTTTAGATTCAATTTAAATCCTTACACTTTCAATTATCTTAATATTTCAAATTGATGTTCATGTTCCAAATTCACTTAGATAGAAAGAGGTGTTGAAATTATTGATATGTTTTGATTTAACTCTTAATGATTTCATTTTGGTTTGTTGTTAAACGATTAATTTAATTTAATTTGATTTTAATTTAATTTAACTTTATTTAATTTAATTTTAATTTAATTTTAATTTAACTTAATTTTAATTTAATTTAATTTTATTTTATTTTATTTTAATTTAATTTAATTTAATTTTAATTTAATTTAATTTAATTTAATTTTAATTTAATTTAATTGTTAACTTTAGTTTAACTTTAATTTTAAGTAATTTAATTTAATTTAATTTTAGTTTTAATTTTAGTTTTAATTGTTAATTTGGATTATTATTTTAATTTTTAATTAAGAATTAAATATTATTAAACTGACTTATTTAGGATTTTTTAAATTAAAGAATTAATATGCTCTCAAATTATATCCCTATTTTTAATAATTCAAATTTAAATATATCCTTTCCAAAACTTAAATCATTTAATTAATTAAAGTTTCATTTTGATATTTTCAAAGTGTTTAATGTGTCTCTACCCTTTAATTTCCCTATGTTTCAATCATCCAAGAGAAAATTAAAATCAATTATTTTACCCCCCATTTTGATTAAACCTAAAGTTTTAATTAAGGGTTAAAATTTTTAATTACCTTTATGCCCTTTTACACTTATTTATTTCATAACTCACTAAATTGAGCTCAAATGAATTTTAAATTTTTATTTCACTTCACTCACATGTCAATTAAGATAATAGAGGAGAAAATGTGATTTTTCTGAATTTAATTAATTTATATAATTATTTTTAGTAGAAAATAAGGGTTTTCAAAGAAAATTCAACAACATGAGCAAGGAAAGGTTTCTATCCTTAAGAAAATTATGAGGTGTTTCTAATGACCAGAGGACCACTTGGACCAAATTTGGTGATTGTTTGAATTATATTTTATTTATTATAATTATTTTGAGTTTTAGAGTATTAATTAATTATAAAATAAAATAAAAGTTGAAAAATGGATTTTATATTTTTCCTAAAACTCTCTAACCTCAAGGAGTTCAGAGAAACAAATTTTTTAATTTTCTGATTTTTCTTTGATTTATTAGAACTATTTTAGTGAAAAAGGCTAAAAACCCATTTTTTAATATTAAAAATTACATTAAGCCTATAAAATTCAATATCTTACCCTAGGGACTTAGGAAAAATATTTGGTTTGTTCCTAAATGATTAGGAGTCAAAATATGACATTTTTATGATTTTTAATATTTTTGTGATTTTTATTATTTTTTAATTATTAAAATATTAAAATATTGTGAAAAATCAACTTTTTTAGAAAATTCCAATTTTAATTTTCCGAAACTCCCCTGATTTCAGTGAAGCTCCAAAACAATTTTTGTAAATTTTTGAAAAGCATTTTTGGAGTTATGAATTTTTAAAGCTCCATTTTACATATGAGGCTTAATCAACCCATTTGGTGGGGTTAATCAAGTCCAATTCATTTCAAAATTTTATGTGAGGTTCCTCTGACCCTAAGGAGCAATGGAGAATTTTTTTCAAGTCAATTTAATGTGTGGTTAACCCTAATTAATTCAAATTCAATTTTAGGGGTTTAGGCCTATTAAGGTTATTATGAATGAATTAATTCAAAAAATATTTTTCATAAGGTCCTCTGGTCCTAAGAAACATCACCAAATTTTCCTAGAATTTATTTTATAACATGCTAATTATTGGAATTAAAATACCTAAAACAGTGACATGAACTTGAAAAATCAATAAAATTTCACAGAAATGGCCTCTGACCTTGAAAAATTTAGAGAATCTTCCCAAGATCAGAGGCTTCAAAAGCCCTATGGTCTCATGCCATGGTGAATTGTCTATGCAAATGAAGAATCAAAATATTGAAAACAATAAATAAATTATTAAAAATAAAATACTCATCCAATTTACTTGATTTTTTTCCAGATTATTCTCTTCTGTTCACTGAACAAGAGGGTATTTTTATTTTATTTTTGTAATTTTTCTATGCAAAGATATGAATTTTTGAAGTTCAGGGCATTTAAATAATTGAAAAATACCCTAATTTCCTACTTATCCTTGCGGCGCCGCGTCAACCTCAGCAGCTCCGAAAGCCCACGTGTCGCATTGTGATTCGGCGCAGCCATCTGACTCAGCTCTCTAGGGGCCCGCAGTTCATGTACCATTGCGCCGTCCGACTTGATCTCGACCTTCCGCTCGATACACGTGCGATCCAATGGCTCCTGGTCATCGTCTACGACTGGTGTGCACCCATGGCCGTCCACACTAAAACCCTAAGATCTCACTCGATTCTCAATGGATTTTTGTGTTCTTATGCTCTATGGATTCGTCTTGAAGAGACAAACACATCCATATGGTTTATAGGCTATGAAATTAACCCAAACAAAATGGAGAATTGCTGGAAGCTCGGGGGGAAGAATGAGTTCATACCTTTGCTCAGAGAAGTGAAGCTTCGATCTGAGAGTTGTGTCACCTTCGATTGAGTCCAGGCAAGCTCCATATGAAGTCTTTGGCTCTGGGGAATCTAGGTATGAAAGTGACCAAGGCCGACCACAAAGCTAGCAGGCTGGAAGCAATGGCTGGCCTGGTGAGGGGGCTTTTGCTGGGGAACTTCTCCTCTTGGTCTGGTGAAGGTGTAGGATCAATCAATTTGGGGATTGGCTCACTATGGTGAAGTGTCCTGTTTTTTTCGGTGGATTTTCAACTCAGAAATTGAGCTCACAGAGAGGGTTTTAGGGCTGGATTCAGTGGGGATCAAGTTCTCTATGTCTGGAGAGGGGTCTGGAATGATTTTGGCAGAGTTTTGGTAAGGTTTGGTTCAACTCCTCCTTTGGCCGAGAGGTGGTGGTGTTTAAATAGAGGTGGCTGGAGGGCTTCCCAGGGGCAATTGGAGGCTTGGATCAACTACTCAGGGCAAGGGAAGAACAGCCATGGTGGCCATTTAGGTTGGGACAGCTCAGCATGGGGGAATTGAATTTTTTGGCTCACATGGAGCTCTTGGCCATGGTGTTTTCTGGCGACCCAGGTGGCTGGCCGGCCAGGCATTGGTCACCATCTTGACCAGTGAGGTCAGGGCTGGGGTTTGGTGCAAGCAATCGGCTATTGCCATGTGTAAGGAGGTTTGATTAAAATGGCATGGGGTAAGGGTCATTTTGGCTTAATTTGGTCCAATGCATGGATTAAGCCAGTGCACCTCCCCAAGGCTGGTTTGGGTCGAAGAGAAAGCCATTTGGATCAGCTTGATTAGTGGGGTCAAGTCACAATCCAAGTACAATTAGGCTTAAGCATGAGTTAGGGGAGACTTGGGAATGGTTAATGACTCTTAAGGAGTCCTTAAAGGCCTTCCTCCTTTTTCCACTTATAGGGTGTTGACAATCCTAAGATTCTCATGGCTCTCATGTGGCTTGTGCATGGCTCCAAGGCTTGCTCATGGCTTAGGAATGGCTTGGCTCACTTGCATGAGAAAGGGATTTTGGAATTTTTGAAATTTAGGGGTATTTTGGCATGATGCTTGATTTAGATTTATTTGATGATGGAATTGGAACTTAGTGAATGATTTTGATTAAATGGATGACAAATGAAAATGTCATATGGGCTTTAGGATAGATTTTGGGCTTTTGGAATGGTTTTGGATGGGCTTTTAAAGTGGTTTAAGGAAGTGGGCTTTTGGATTTTAAAATGGGCTTTTGGATGAAAATTTTTGTGAAGGACCATGTCAAATAAATGTTGCAATTGGTTTAGGCATGTGTCATGAGTGGTTTGGAACAAGTTTGAGGTGATTTTGGATTGAATTGGGTTTAATTTGGGCTTTTTTTGGTAAAGGGGCCAAGGTGGGCCAAATTGGGCTAACTTGGGCTAAGGTTGAGCTAAAGTTGGATTTGATGTAAAATTAATGTTGAGAAATGTTTATGGGAGTGTCACAAAGAGTTTTCAACTTTGGTTGGGCTTTGATTTTGGGATTTGGGCCCATTTGGGTTAGGTTTGGGCTTAGGTCAATTTAAGGGATTTTGGTTTTGGGTTAGGTTTGGGTGGAGTTTAGGTCCAAATTTTGGGCAAATCAAGTTAGTGTTTATTTATGGGGATGTTAGGAAGGCCTTAGAAAATATTTGGGGCCAATTGGAGTTGAATTGGGTTGGTTTGAGTTAGGTTTAGGTCATGAGCCAAAATTGGGCCTTAGGCCTCAAATTGAAATTGGGCTCAAATGTCAATCAAATTGGACTTAGATTTGGTCTAAATTGATGTTGGGGATATTGAATTGAAGTTTAGAATTGAATTGGACCAGAATTGAGATCAATTGGGGTGGTTTGGTTTGACATTGGGTTCACTTGGATTTAAAATGGGTCAAATTGGGGGTTTTGGTAAAAGTGGGGTAAATTGGCAAAATTGGCCCATAGTGTAGTTGAACAAAATGAAATTGGGAATAGTTGGGATTTTCTGAATTTTTTTTGGAAATTTTCTGAATTTTTGGATTTTTGGGCTAAGAAGGGCATTTTGGGTATTTGGAGGGTATTGGGGGTACTTTTGGAATTTCTGGTATTTTTGGCTATGAATGATCAATTTGTGTGGGGGCAAATGTTTAGGACTGATTTTGAGGAATTTTGGGTAATTTAGGTAATTTTGCAAATTTTGGGTAGCTCCAAGGGCATTTGGTAGGTTTGGTGGGTCCGGGTCCCGGGGGTCAAAAATTGAAATTTTGAAAAAATGAAGATTGATCAAATTTAAGTAAAATGGAATCACTTTGGTTAAGCCATAAAGCCACATTAAGCCCATATGATCCATGAGAGGACCCATTTGGGGGCATTCACTATGTTGTTCCTAACCCTCTTAGCTAGGGGCTCAGGGGTTAAGGACCATCCATATGAATTTCCTACATGAGTCAGGAAGTCAAGTTGGGTGAGATTGTGGTTTTAGGACTTGGAATGTGTGTGAGAGTGTAGTGTTTGTGAAAGTCAACCCTCACCAGACCGGGCCATCCAGGGTATTCCTAAGGCCAAAAAGTCTTATAGGGAACTCATCCTTTAAACCTCCACATTTGATTTCAACCCTCTAGGTGATTAGGGGTCTACAATCAAGCCTATGGGGTTTGCAGGGAGTCAAGAGGTGTTTGAATTTATAAAGGGTGGGTTCCACTTCTAGTCCTCTAAGATTAGTCAAAGGAAAAGCCTATGGCTAGATCTTAAGTACTAAGGAGTGAGAAAAGAAGAGACCTCATAAAAAATGAGGTCAATAAATGGACCCCCAATAGGTGTGGTGTGCTAACCAAGCACACCGCGCGTATTGGCGTTGACCGAGGAGATCAACAAAATCAACACAGATGTCGAAGTGACAAACTTAGGACGAAGTAGAAGAATTTCCGTTGGGGAGTATCAGGTATATTTCCAAGACTGGAAATTCCTGAATTCTCCCTGGGGAATGGAAAAGGAGGTGAACTCCAAATCACAATATCTGGGGAATTCGATTTAGATTTAATTTACTTTTAAATTTCAAGTTACAATGTGTGAGTTTGGATTTCGATTTGTAGTTTAATTTGAAATCGATTTAAGGAAATTTTCAATTTGAAATTTGAATTTGAAATGAGGATTGAAACCTGGGTTTCAACCTCGGGATTGCGAAGAGAACTGGAATTTAGGTACCAGCCTCGAAGTGAGAATTAGAGTTTAAGTATCAATTGAAAAGGATGGGAATCAGAATTTAGGTACTGATCTCGAAATGAGAGTCGGAATTTAGGTACCGATCTCACAAAGGATGGGAATCAGAATTTAGGTACTGATCTCGAGAGTGTGAGATTTGAAATTTAAGTATCAAACCTGAAAGAGAATCGAAATTTAAGTATCGATCTCGAATGAGGGTCGGAATTTAGGTACCGACCTCGAAGGAAGAGAACTGGAATTTAGGTACCAATCTTGGAAATTTAGAATTGAAATTTAGGTATCAATTCGAAAGAGAATCTAAATTTAGGTATCGATCTCAAATGAGAGTCGGAATTTAGGTACCGAACTCGAAGGAAGAGAACTGGAATTTAGGTACCAGTCTCAGAAATTTAGAATTGAAATTTAGGTATCAATTATAAAGAGAATAGAAATTTAAGTATCGATCTCGAATGAAAGTTGGAATTTAGGTACCGACCTCGAAGGAAGAGAACTGGAATTTAGGTACCAGTCTCAGAAATTTAGAATTGAAATTTAGGTATCAATTCGAAAGAGAATTGAAATTTAAGTATCGATCTCGAATGAGAGTCGAAATTTAGGTACCGACCTCGAAGGAAGAGAACTGAAATTTAGGTACCAGTCTCGAAAATTTAGAATTGAAATATAGGTATCAATTCGAAAGAGAATTAAAATTTTGGTATCGATCTCAAAGGAAGAGAACTCGAATTTAGGTACCAGTCTCGAAAGTTTAGAATTGAAATTTAGGTATCAATTCGAAAGAGAATCGAAATTTAGGTATCGATCTCGAAGGAAGAGAACTGGAATTTAGGTACCAGTCTCAAAAGTTTAGAATTGAAATTTAGGTATCAATTCAAAAGAGAATCAAAATTTAGGTATCGATCTCGAAGGAAGAGAACTGGAATTTAGGTACCAGTCTCAGAAATTTAGAATTGAAATTTAGGTATCAATTCGAAAGAGAATCGAAATTTAGGTATCAATCTCGAAGGAAGAGAACTGGAATTTAGGTACCAGTCTCAAAAGTTTAGAATTGAAATTTAGGTATCAATTCGAAAGAGAATCGAAATTTAGGTATCGATCTCGAAGGAAGAGAACTGGAATTTAGGTACCAGTCTCGAAAGTTTGAAAGAGGACTAGAAGTTAGGCTCTAGTCTCGAAGAGAACTGGAAGTTAGGCTCCAGTCTCGAAGATTTATCTGTATGAAGAGGGACCCAGTCTCATGCCATCAGAACCAAATCGAACAAAGTTCGTGGCTCCGTGTCAATAGAACTAGTCGATCCTCTAAGACACAGAAGAAAGGTAATTGAAAGGAACTGGTAAGTATACCAAGCTAAAAAGACTTGACTTAGCAATAAGTCGAAGAGAATATTCAAATTTTAAAAGAGTTTCGAACAGATTTCGATTGAGGAAAGAACTGAAAGGTTTAAATCAGAGGATTCAGATCGGAATTCAATTTGAGATTTAGATTCGTTTTGTTTGTCCTTTAACGATCCCATTTTTATTTTTGTTGTTGTTTATTTAGTGTTCATGTGAATTTGAAGTTTATTTTAATATTTAGATTTTTAGGAAAAGTTCTCATTTATTTTCTTTTCTTTTCTGTTCTTCGTTCAAAGTTCATTTAACTCTAACGGTGTTTCCCAGTCAATTTGCACAAAAAGAGGTGAAGGCAAAATATGACGTAGTCGTTTTCATTCCAACTTGTTGAAAGTACATCATACAACTTGATTTAGTCATGATGACATTTTCTTCAGAAATTTAATGTCTCATACAATCCATGTAAATCCAAAACGGACTGTGTAAATTTCTTGCGGATCCATTCAAAAGCGTCTGTCAAAAAAATCCATGTCTGAATAATAAGAAACATGGGCAATAACATCACTTTCCAAGCCACCCTTGGCAGGAATGCCGCATGGATGTCCATTGGAGGTGTGCTATTTCCCATGTAACTCACAGCTCGTATGGCTGGAGACTCTCCAATTCTGGATCTGGCTGAAAGTGGTAAGACATTTTTCTGTCATCCATTCTTCTAAAAGTAACTGAGATCCGCTCCACAGGCACTCTAGAATGCAATTCTTCGCAACGTCTGCTCCATTTCCTTTTATCACCAGGATGGAACCTACCGGCAGTGGTATCTCCACCGGCCCTCGGAACTCACCGGGGCCTACAATCTAGAGGTCAGATCCGAACATGATGTTGCACTGGCTGAGGAATGACACTGTGCAGAAGGGTCTAACAAAGTCATGATGGTCTATATACGGAGGTATGCAGTCGCCTTCCTTGTAGATGTTGATAATGTAGCTGTTGGGTATGCAATTTGCAGGCAATACCCTCCATGTTATCATCCTTTTCACCATTCTATTGATGAATCTTGGCATTGGATCCACCTCACTGCGACGGAGTATCCCTGGTGGATTTCCTTTCCTGTCTGTGGCAAAATTGTAGCAACATCCGCATTGGATTGTAACTCTTCCCTTTCCTGGAATCCATCTTCGGGGTTCTGAATATGTCTTTTCTCTCAGGCAGCCAGCTCGGCCCATTTTTTATAATTCGAGGATGCAGTCTACAATTTGTTGTTGCTCATAATCTGAGAAAAAATCTGTATGCAGCTCGAGGCCTTCCAAGATGTTGACCCTCTTATTTCCAATTCTTTCAAAGTATTCAAAGGTTTTCTTCTCAACTAGTTGCATTTTCTCCAGCTCGTATTCCGGGATTATCGGAAGTCCTCGGTGTCTAGTAACATACTGCGGGATGTATGGCTCAACCCCAGCACGTTCTTCTGCATGTCTCGGCTCCTCGGGGATAGTCTCCGTAGGGACATCCTCCGGGGTTGCTTTCGCAACAAGACTCTTCGAATCCGGTACGTATGCTCGGAGTTGAGGTACCGACTCTATTTTTGCTTTTCTTGGTATTTCTTTTATTTGTTCTGACCTTCTTGGAATTGACTTTCTTCTTTCTGATTCTTGACGAACCGGACTCCTTGGAGCATTTGCACTAACAGTATCCACTGCCTGTTCATGTTGATCTCCTGCTAACTTGGTCAACATTTTGTGAATGCAACGATTCTTATTTCTTCGCTGGGTAGCAGTGAGAGTAGCTCTCCTTACCCCTTGAATTTCTGCGGGCGCGACACTGACAAGCCTACCCTCTGCTGTGGCGACCACGGACTTAACTTTCTTATCTTCTCCGGTTGCATGCGCGGCGTTTGTTTTTCTTTTCTTGTTGCTGGATTGGCGGCTCAGGCCACCCATTTTCATCACCGTCATGCGTCGTGAAGTTCTTCTCGATCAATCGGGATCCAATCATTTTCTTCGTAATGTAAGCCGGTCGGTGTGAAGTCTGAGTCAATCTCTATCACTACTCCATCCCTCACCCTCTTTTCATCAAGTGCTAGACTCACGCCATTTCTAAAGTTTAGAACCAACCGCCCGTTCGACATTTCCCTGCGAAAAAACAAGGAAAGGATCAGGGGCTGTACTAAGAACAAGAACAATAAGAAAAAACACTTAAAAATTCTTATTCACTTCTTTTAAATTTAAAGGAAGTAGGAAGAGATGAGAAAATATCAGGAATGAATGGATTTAAAAGGAAAGATTGACATTTTATTATTATGATTTCCCATGTTTTCTTTTTAACATATTCGTTGATGAGATTTTTTTTATCATCCAATTTATTTTGTTTTGGGTTCTGACCCAGTCACAAAGTGATTACTTCACCCGTGTTTCTAGGGATAAGATTCTATTTTAGAGGCCATCCTTTGAAACATCAGGTTGCGTAATACTTCTTTAAATACCGCCCATTGATTGGAAGCATGGGTCTTTCTCCACGGCAATTTACCAGTTGGTAGGAACCTCCAAAGTAGACTGTCTCGACCATGAACGGCCCTTCCCATGTTGGTTCAAATTTACCACCTATCTTGCGATGTGCAAGAATAGGTCTTCTGAGAACAAGAACTAAGTCACCGACTTTGAAAGTTCTTGGGCGGACCAGTTTATCATGGGCCTGGATCATCTTGGCTTGATACAGTTCCAAATTCTGCTGTGCGGAAAGTCTTTTCCCTTCTAAGCTTTCCAATTCTTCCAGTCGTAGTCTGGCATTTTCTTTTGTAGTGATCTTTTCGCAACTCGCATTCGGAGTGACGGAAGCTGAACTTCCAGGGGCAAGACGGCCTCGGACCCGTACACTAAAGCGTAAGGCGTAGACTGAGTAGGACTTCTAAAAGTCGTCCTGTAGGCCCATAAGGCTTCTAACAACTTCTCATGCCAATTTCTCTTGTTGTCGTCCAAAGTTTTCTTTAAAATTTGAACGAGAGTTTTATTAAAAGCCTCGGCCAAGCCGTTTGCTCTTGGGTAGTAGATCGTTGAGTATCGCCAATCGATCCCGTGTCTTTTGACAAAATTGCTGGTCTTTGTACTTTTGAATGCAGACCCATTATCTGAAATGATCCTGCGCGGCACCCCAAAACGGTAAACGACTTGGTTCTTGAAAAATTGTAGCACGTGGTGTGCCTTCACTTCTCTGAGTGGTATAGATTCTGCCCATTTAGAATAGTAGTCTGTAGCTGCAAGGATGAAGCGATGTCCTCTTGAAGAAGGCGGTTATATCGGACCCACTATATCTGTGCCCCAACACTCAAATGGCCACGACGCGATTGTCGGATGTAGCACATTTAGAGGTTGGTGTAGAACCACTCAGTGTACTTGGCACTGGTGACAACTTTTGGTAACTTTCATACAGTCGGTCATCATTGAGGGCCAGTATTACCCTAGTCTTTTAATCTTCATTTTCATTTTCGGAGTCGGTCTTCATTTTCATTTTCGGACCCGACTGATGAGCGCCACAAAGTCCTGAATGTACTTCTTTAACGATTTCACGAGCCTCGGACCCGCTCGGACATCTTAGCCACATCTGATCAAAAGACCTTCTGTATAATGTATTGTTTATTAATGCGTAAGACAATGTTCTTTTCTTGATTTGATGGGCTAATGACTTATCGTCCGGTAGGTTTCCTGTCTGCAAGTAGTCTACTAATGGCTGCCGCCAATCTTCTGTATTTTCTGTCACTGATGCAATTGTTTCTTCTGCTTTTTCTGCTGATTTGTGTACTGTATCCATGCCGAGCTGTGATAGGACCTGCCGTCCTTGAACTGACACTTCAACTGACTCATCCTACAAGCAGGAAAATTCCTTTGCAAGGCGGGCTAGCGCATCGGCGAGAGCATTTTCTTTTCTGGGAATCTTGTAGATTGTTACATTTGGAATTTGTTCCAACAATTTCATGGCATACTGAAAGTACTGCTCGAGTCTTGGCTTTAAAATTCTGTACTGTCCGGTGACTTGTTGAATGATCAACTGAGAATCTCCGTAGATGTTGATGTCCGTTATTCCCATCTGAATGGTTAATTCTAATCCAGTTATAAGGGCTTCGTATTATGCCTCGTTGTTTGTACACCGATATGTTAAGTGGTAGGAGTATTTTAACATCCCCCGCTTCGGTGTTATAAAGATTAGTCCGATTCCTGCCTTACCGGGCACTATCATTTGCAATTCTTTGTTCTTCTGTGCTGAGGACGCACCGTCGAAGTACAGTTCCCAACGTCGATCATCAGGGTCTTCTAGGCTTATTATCTGCTCGTTAGGCAAATCGTCATCGAGAGGCGAATCTGCCGGTAAAGGGTGTCCTGCGAGGAAGTCTGCTAGGACTTATCCCTTTACGGCGCGAAGAGGAACGAAAGTTATGTCAAATTGCAATAGTATCATGGACCACTTGGCATGTCTGCCAGAAAGCGTCAGTCGGGTCATCAAATATTGCAACGGATTAATTCTCGAAATAAGGTTGACCTTATGAGAAAGCATGTAATGCCTGAGCTTTTGTGCGGCAAAGATCAGGGCCAAGCAGTGCTTCTTAATAGGAGGATACTTTACTTCCGTCGGAATTAGACGACGGCTTAAGTAGTAGAGAGCATTTTCTTTTCCCTCATAATTGACTTGGGCTAGCAAGGCTCCAGGGAGTCGTCTAAAGCCGCGGTATAAAGTATCAACGGTCTACCTGAGACTGGGGCTGCTAAGACAGGAGGTGTCATTAAATATTGTTTAACGTCCTTGAAAGCCCGCTGGCATTTCTCATCGCAAACGAATTTGGCGTCCTTTTTAACTAATGTCGAGAAGGGCTGACACCTACCAGACAAGTTCGAGATAAAGCGTCGAAGATATGCCAACTTCCCTTGAAAGGATCGTAGTTTTTTCAAAGTTTTGGGTGGAGGCATTTTTAAAATAGCTTTAATCTTTTCCAGATCGATTTCAATCCCGCGATGTTGGACAACAAATCCTAAAAATTTCCCAGAGGTGACGCCGAAGGCGCATTCTAAGGGATTCATCTTAAGGTTAAATTGTCTTAGTCGCTCGAAAACAATTCTCAAATCATACATGTGATCTTCCTTCAGTTTGCTTTTGATGACCACATCATCCATGTAGCACTCGACTTGGTTGTTAATGAGATCATCAAAAATCTTCTTCATCGCTCTTTTGTATGTTGCTCCTGCGTTCTTTAGTCCGAATGGTATTACTATGTGGCAATACACTCCGATCGGCATTCTGAATGCCGTGAGCTTTTCATCTTCTGGTGCCATCTTTATCTGGTTGTAACATGATGATCCATCCATGAATGAAAATATTTAATGTGTTGAAGCAATGTCGATCATCAGTTCTGGGATTGGTAGTGGAAATTCATCCTTTGGACATGCTTTATTCAAATCTCTGAAATCCACGCAGATTCTGATCAGACCATTCTTCTTTCTGACTGGTACCACGTTGGCTAACCAAGTTGGGTATTGTTCTTCGAGGACAAATTTAGCGTCTATTAGCTTCTTAACTTCGGCTATTACTTGTTGCTCAATTTCTAGACGCATTCTTCTTGGAGCTTGTCTGACTGGAACGGAAGTAGGATCCACTCCTAGGCTGTGAACTGCGACTTCTGGAGCTAATCCTGGCTTTTCGTCGTAACTCCAAGCAAAACAGTCCTTGAATTTCATTAGTAGCTTGATTAGTTCCTCAAAGTCTTATTTATTGTGTAAGAAGCTAAGAAAGGTAGGCCTAGGCTCTTCTCTAGCACCTAAGTTAACTTCCGTTAACTCGTCTATTGTAGATTTGATTTCTTCCTCGAATTCTGGTGGAGCATCTCCGATTGGTAGATCTTCGAGGTCTTCTGAGGCTTCCAAGCACTCTTTATTAGGTTCGGAAGTAACAACCAAGCAAAATCCCGTATCATCAACTGATCCTACTGTGCCGAATCCAAGACTATGTTTTGAATTAGGAGGCCGACCGGCATTATTCCATAATTTTTCAAAGTGTTGTGATCGCCCTTTTATCCATTGTCGAGGTAAGACACCACGTTGAATTAAATTTTGAACACAGGGAGAGTACCACTCAAAAGGTAGTTCCAATAATTCGGAAGAAGTAAAATCTTCAAATTGTACATCTTTATCATTATTGGAAGAAGAAGCACCACAGTAAAACTTGATTGGCTTAGTACCACCACCATGCACTTCCTTGACCACCATACCCTCGATCTTATTAGAATGGATCGGGGTCAGGGTCATAGTATGTACATGATGGTTAATCTTCTCGTACATTGATTTGTATTCTTCATTCCTTTCATCTTCGAGAGAAATCTTGAATTGTGGTTCCTTCTGACTTATTGTCGCTGCTTCTTTCTTAATTTCTTATTCTTCGGAACTGTTCTCCCAATAAACATCGATGACCGGTTTCTTCTGTCCAACTGTTCCAACATTTCTTCCACGTCCTCGTTCCTGGCCTCGACCTCGAGTGCGAGTTCTGGAGAAATCTTCACCATCTCGCCGTAAGGGAGTGGTGAGTAACTGTTGGACTAGAACTTCAGGTTCTTCATCGTCTCGAATTTCTTTTGCTTAATTTGGTATGATATTTCTGGAAAAGATTGTTTTCTTCGGAGGCGCGTAGTAGGCCGCATCTTCATGAATTCCAATTTCGTCCAAGGAGAACGGTTGCAAATCACCTTTGATACACTGTTCCCCTCCTTTGTAATACTTTATGCACTGGTGCAGAGACGATGGTACCATCCGGTTTTCATGGATCCATGGCTGACCCAGTAGAGCATTGAAAGATGTCTCAGAATCAATTATGTGTAATTTTGTGGTTGTCTTTGCTAAATCACCAGTCTTCATGAGTAGTGTTATCAATCCAAGAGCTCTTTCTCCTTTTTGATTGAAGCCTCTTAATAGCATCTTGTCTGCTAGAAGCTCGCGAGCATCAATTTCCAAATATGCTAGCGTCCGAAGATTCATTATGTTGATTGATGCTCCTGGATCAACGAACACTCTGGAGAGTGTAAACTTTCCAATAGTGACTGAAATGTTTAATGGTCGGTTGTGATCAGCTGTTCCCAGTAATAGATCATTGTCCGTGAAGGTAACACCTCGCTGTTCTCTTAACGAGCAAACCTCGTTGAAGGAATTACCGGCCATTTGAGTTAAATAAATCTCTGGATCAAGTAAATCCTTGATCAGAGCTTCTCTCATCTCCTTTGACAGGATCAGAGCGTCGTATATGCTTTGTTTGGCTGGTAGCTTCCTAAGATGGGCTAGCACGTTATAGTCCACTTTATTACCATGTTCTTTATTTTCTTCCCGAATGGGAAGTTCCTCTGCTGGGGTTGGCTCTTCCTGAGCAACCATCTGCTTTCCTTTATCCTTTGGACCCATTCTCGGGGGTAGAACTTTTCCGCTTCTTAAATTGACCTCTGTTATCTCTTCTAAATTTACCGGTGTCTCCTCTTGAATCGGAACTACTGGCTCTTCTGAAGTTGCTTCGGTGTCTGATGGTTCAAATTCTATCGTGATCGGAGCTCCTCGGAATTTATAAATGGACTCGTTGCTTGTCGAGCTTTCGTAATCTCCTTTGTGAACATCTTCTTCGTCGTGGTCATCGAGATTGTGTATGATTTGAGAATCGTTATTTGTATTGGAATCGAGATCCGGATTAGGCTTGTTGTCGCTAGTTATGTAATCATTTCAAACAGTCAAAACGTAGCCAACGCCATAACCCTTATCATTGTAAGATCCCGCCGGAGCGAGCAGATAATCATACAGAGTCAGGAGTTCAAGGGATTTCTCCCCTGAATAGGAAACAACCATCCTAGGATACACAGCCCCTAGTCTACCCTTCGGAGCCTCGGTCTTCTTTTCTTCCACGATCTTCTCCTCCTTCTGGGGCGGCTCTTCAATCGCAAGTGATAGTGCCAGCTCGGCAGGTTTCAAACTCTGAGTTGAAGCGCGTACTGAAGAGGTCTGGATGTGATCCAAAATTTTCTTCGATGATCTTGTCCGGACGAGTACTCCATCCATCATCGATCATGTACGGGTTTATCGGAACAATGGGATCCGTTGAAATAACATTGATGGAACCTCCTTTACGGGGTTCCTTCATGTATTCCTTTGGGATCGTTATGTTCCCTCTCCGAGATTGTCATCAAGCCAACTCTTGAAAGTGATGCAATCCTCTATCTTGTGTCCGAGCATGCTGGTGGTAAGGGCAATAGTTCGGATGATCTTTCTTATTGACTTCCTCCGGCTTCATGGGCTCTGGCAGCTGAAAATCTTGTGTCTTCATTAAGCTGTGGAACATCTTCACTACTGCTTCAGTTTTGAATGGATATTCTTTATTTAGAAGTTCTCTTAAGGTACGCGATGAATGAGGCGGTTGTTCATAATGCTGAGGCGGCTGATAGCTCGAACGAGGTTGCTGATAGCCCTGCTGAGGTTGCTGATAAGTCCGCTGTGGTGGTTGATAACTAGGCTGTGGCCACTCTGACTGTATCTGCATTGGCTGCTTGCCCTTATCTACTGCCGCGACGACTCCGGATTTCTTTTCAAATGTTTTCACGGGCTTCTGCTTATCGTTCTTGTCCACAAAACTTAATTATTTTGCCTCTTCTTACAAGCTCTCGGCCTTGCTAAGCAACTTCTCAAAAGTCTTGATTATAAATCCTTTAAGGAGAAGTGCTATCGGGCCATGAATACTTTTAAGTAGGATGCCGACTGCATGTTGTTCTTGAAGCTGTGGTTCACACTTCATGCTTAAGTTTCTCCATCGAAGTATGTAATCCACTAAAGTCTCGTTCGGCTTCTGTTGCTCCACCACTAGATCACCGATAGTGATGGGGTACTGAGCCTCGGTAAATCATTTAACGAAGAGAATCCCCAGTTCTGAAAAGGTCTTTACTGAACCGTTCGACAATTCTGCGTACCAGTCGAAGGCAATCCTTGACAAACTGCTGACGAACTCGCGGAAGAGTAAAGCGTCGCTCCCACCGGCATTGCAGCAACAAGCACAAAAATGTGTGACATGCTGCCGAGGGTTTCCTGTTTCATCAAAAGTCTTAAACAGAGGTGGTACGAAGTCTTTCGGGTATTGGACTGCATCGAATTCTTCGGGGTAAGGTCTACTGTTGACCTCATTTTTGATGAGGTCTTCTCTTCTTCTTTTAGTGCTTAGGATCTAGCCTTAGGCTTTTCCTTTGACTATCTTAGAGGATTAGAATTGGGACCCACCTTTTAGAAATTCAAACCACTTCTAAACTCCCTGCAAACTCCACAAGCTTGACTGTAGACCCCTAATCACCTAGAGGGTTGAAATCAAATGTGGAAGTTTAAAGGATGAGTTCCTATAGGACTCTTTGGCCTTAGGACTGCCTCAGGTGGCCTCGGTCCGGTGAGGGGCCGACTTACACACACACTACACTCATACACTACACTTCCATACACCTCCTAAAACCACACCTATACCTAACTTGACCTCCCGACTCATGTGAGTGATTCACATGGATGGTCCTTAACCCCTAAGCCCTTGCGCTAAGGGTTAGGAACAACATAGTGAATGCCTCAAATGAGTCCCTTCATGGCTCATATGGGCTTGATGTGGCTTCATGGCTCAACCAAAATGATTTTATTCCACTTATATTCACCCAATCTTCAATTTTCCAAATTTTCAATTTTTGACCCCCGGGACCTTACACCCGCCTAACCTACCAAATGCCCTTGAAACTACCCAAAATTTCCAAAAAATCTCCAAATCACCCAAAATTCCTCAAAATCATTCCCAAACATTTCCACATCACTCAAATTGATCATTCATAGCCAAAAATACCAAAAATTCCAAAAATACCTCCCAATACCCTCCAAATACCCAAAATACCCCTCTTAGCCAAAAAATCCAAAAATTCAGAAAATTCCCATAAAATTCCAGAAAATCCCAAATATTCCCAATTTCATTTTGTTCAACTACACCATGGGCCAATTTTGCCAATTTACCCTACTTTTGTCAAAACCCCCAATTTGACCCATTTTAACCCTAAGTGAACCCAATGTCAAACCAAACTTACCCAATTGACCCAAATTCTGGTCCAATTCAATTCTAAACTTCAATTCAACATTCTCAACACCAATTTAAACCAAATCCAATTCCAATTTGATTGACATTTGGATCCAATTTCACTTTTGGCCTTAAAGCCCAATTTGGACCCATGACCCAAACTTAACCCAAACTCACCCAATTCAAACCCAAACCACCTTAAATCTATTTCAAATTACTCATGAAACATCCCTAAAGCAAACTCAACAATTATTTGGCCCAAGCCTTTACTAAAATTCCATCCTAAAATTCATTTTAAAATTCAAAGGCCCACTTTCTTAAAAGGCCCATCCAAGACAAATTCAAAAGCCCAAAGTCCATAACAAAGCCCACATGAAATTCCTCTCATCATCCCTTTGATTTAAAACACTTCCTAAGTTCTAAAATCTATCACCAAATAAATCCAAATCAAGCCTTATGACAATTCTCCTTAAATCCATCAAAAATTTCAACATCCTTCCTCATGAAAGTTGACTAAACTTTTCCCAAGCCAAATATGAGCCATGAAGCCATGCATGAGCCACATGAGAGCCATGGGATCTACTTTCCACCTCACCATACCCAAGATGGCAAGAGGAGGAGGCCCTTTCCATATTCCCTTAAAGGGATTAGCCACTTCCATGACTCCACTAAACCTTGCTTAAACTTAATTGTACTTGGATGGTGACCCTTCCCCACTAATTATGCTGACCTAAACCACTTTATCTTCAGCCCAAACTAGCCATGGGAAGGTGCACCTAGCCCAATCCATGCATTTGACCAATTTGAGCCAAAATACACCCTTACCCCATTCCACTTTGATTCAAACCCTTTACACATGGCAGCCACCAATTGACTTCACAAACATCAAGCCCTGACCCACCTGAACCTGAGGGTGACCCATGCCTGGCCGGCCAGCCACCGGGCCGCCGGAAAACACCATGGCCGAAAACTCACATGTGAGCCAACATTGAAATTCTCCATTGCTGACTTGTCTCAACCCAAATGGATAGCATGGTTGTTCTTCCCTTGACCTAAGCAGCTGATCCAAAGCCCTAACTCTCCTCGGGAGGCCCTCCACCCTCTCCTATTTAAACACCACCCCCTCACGGCCATGAAAAAGAGTTGCACAAACCTTGCCGAAACTCTGCCAAAATTGTTCCAAACCCTTCTCCACCCTTAGGCAGTTGATCCCCGATGTCAATTTGCCCTAATCCCCACCGACAAAATCCAATTTCTCAACCGAAATTCCACCCAAAACCAGGACACTTCTCCACGGTGGATCAATCCTCAAATTGATTGGTCCTACACCTTCACCAGACCAAGAGAAGGTGTCCACCAGCAAAAGCCCCATCTCCAGGCCACCCAGTTGCTCCAGCCTCAAAGCTTTGTGATCGGCTGTGGTCGAAGTCCAACCTAGACAATTCACCAAACCAGGAGACTTCATCTGGAGCTTGCTAGGATCCAATCGAAGGTGCAACAACTCTCAGATCGATGCTACACTTCTCTGAGCAAAGGTATGAGCTAATTCTTCATCCCGAGCTTCTGGAGATTCTCCATTTCAAATGCTTTAATTTCAATGCATGATAACCGTATAGATGTGTTCGTCTCTTCAAGACGAATCCATAGAGCATAAGAACATGAAAATCCATTGAGTATCGAGTGAGATATTAGGGATTTAGTGTGGACGGCTCTCGGGTGAGGACACTTGGGGACGATGAATGGATGCCGTCCATTTAATACACGCGCGGACGGACGGCCAGGATCGCGCCGGATCAGGAGACGGAACGATACAGCGGGCCCCGGGACGGCTGACTCAGATGGCGGCGACCAATCACAGCGCGACGCGTGTGCATTCGGAGATGCCGAGGATGACGCGGCGCCGACTCGGATAAATAGAAAATTAGGGGTATTTTCTATTTATTTAATTCCCTAAACTTCAAAAATTCATAACTTTGTGTAGGAAAATCATAAAAATAAAATAAAAATACCCTCTTGCTCGGTGAAGAGAGGAGAATAATGTGGAAAAGAAATCATTTAATTTCATCAAGTATTTTATTTTTTATAATTTATTTACTCCTGCATACATTTAATTCTCCATGCATGTATACAATTCACCATGGCATGAGACCATAGGGCTTTGAAGCCTCCGAATTTGGGAACATTCCCCGAATTTTCCAAAGTCGGAGGTCATCCCTATGAAGAGTTATTGATTTTTCAAATTCATGTCACTGTTTTGAGTATTTTAATTCCAATAAATAGCATGTTGTGAAATAAATTCTAAGAAAATTTGGTGATGTTCCTTATGACTCAGAGAACCCTAGGAAAAATAGGTTTTGAGTTAGTTCATTTTAAACAACCCTAATCGGCTTAAACACTCAAAATAGGTCTCTAATTAATTAGAGTTAACCATAGATCAAATTGACTTGAAATCAATTCTCCACTAACCTTTAGGATCAGAGGAACCCACCATAAAAGTTTGAAGTCAATTGGACTTGGTTAGCCCTATTAATTGGGATGATTAAGCCATTTAGTCATTTTAAACTTTAAAAATTCATAACTTTCAAAATACCTTTCAAAAATTCACCAAATTGGTTTTAGAGCCTCTCTGATATCAGGGGAATTTATGAAAATTAAAATTTCAATTTTCTAAAAAAGTTGATTTTTAATATTATTTTAATATTTTTAATAATTAAAAAATAATAAAAATCACAAAAATAATAAAATTCACCAAAATGTCACATTTTGAATTTTTATCACTTAGGAACAAACCCCATATTTTTCTTAGGCCTATTTGGTGAGATATTAATTTTTAAAGTTCTAGGGTAATTTTAAAATTAAAAAAATGTATTTTCTAGCATTTTCACTAAAATAATTATAATAAATCATAGAAAAATCAGAAAATTGCAAAATTTGCTTCTCTGGTTTCCTTGATATCAGAGAGATTTTTGAAAAACATAAAATTCATTTTTCAACATTTATTTTATTTTTAAATTAATTAATACTCCAGAACTTAAAATAATTCTAATAAACAAAATATAATTCAAAAAATCACAAAATTTGGTCCAAGTGGTCCTCTGGTCATTAGAAATGTCCCATAATTTTCTTAAGGACAGAAACTTTTCCTTGGTCATGTTATTAAATTTTCCTTGGAAATCCTTATTTTCCACCAAAAATAATTATATAAATAAATTAAATACAGAAAAAATCACATTTTCTCCTCTAATGTCTTTATTGACATATGAGTGAAGTCACATAAAAATTTCAAGTTCATTTGAGTTCAATTTAGTGAGTTATGAAATTATTAAGCTTGAAGGGCAAAATGGTAATTAAAATCTTAACCCTTTAATTAAAACTTTAGGTTTAATAAAAAAATTAATAGGTAAAATATTTGATCCTAATCTGATTTGGATGATTGAAATTTAATAACTAAAGGGTAGAAACCCACTAAGCAATTTAAAATGATTAAAACTTTAATTAAATAATTGATTAAATTTGGAAGAATAATAAAATTGGAATTATTAAAATAGGGATATTATTAGGAAGAAATTTATTCTTTAATTTAAAAAATCCCTAAATTAATCATTTCATTAATGTTTAATTCTTAATCAAAATGATAATTCAAATTTAAAACATTGAAAGACTTAATCATTAAACTAAAATTAAATAATTGAACTCTTTAATTAAAATTAAAATGAATAAAATTAAATTAAATTAAATTAAATCAAATTAAAAATTAAATTAAAAAATTAAATTAAATTAAGAATTAAATTAAATTAAATTAAATTAATTAAATTAAATTAAATTAAATTAAATCAAATTAAATTAAAAATTAAATTAAATCAAATTAATTTAATGTAACATCAAACCAAACTAAATTGAATTAAATTAAATTAAATTAAATTATATTAAATTATATTATATTATATTAAATTAAATTTAATTAAATTAAATTAAATTAAATTAAAAAGTAAATTAAATTAAATTAAATTAAATTAAATTAAATTAAACTAAATCATATTACATTAAATTAACTTAAGTTAAATTAAATTAAATTAAACCACATCACATTAAATTAAGTTAAATTAAATTAAATTAAATTAAATATAAAGACATGAAGAATTCAAAAATAAATCTAAGATAACTTGAACACTATTCCAAACTTAAATCATTAATTTGAGCTTAAATTTGAATCACAAATCATTAAATATCATTTTGCCCTTAGGAGTTTTTACTATTGTAACTCCTAAATGGAGTATTAAATGAGATGTTACTTCACTTATAGGACATTCAAATATCCTAGTTCACTGAGCAGGATAACAAAACTTGAAAACCTCGGACGATCGATTCATTTACATAATTAAATTCTCTTGGACTTAAAATAATCCTAGAAATATTGAAAAGATGTTTAGGATTCTTCTTAAGCACTTCCTCAATATGATAGGATATTTATAAGAACAATTGAACTTAATCGTTCTTTGATGAAGAAAATCGTCTTCAAACTAAAAACACAAGGAACCTAGACGTCATAGGAAATGACTAGCTATAGGATTAGGAATTTGGTAGAAAACCCTAACCCTTACCTTAGCTTTACTTAGGAACTTGCTTAAATATTCTAACTGTGTTTTAAGTGCAGCTTGGGATGACGGGAAGACCCTCCAGGTACGCTTTTATTTTATCGCAATTTACTTTCCTGCAATTTACTTTCTTGCAATTTACTTTATTGCAAATGCACTTTATTTCTTGCATGATAAACAACAGTTGCATGAAAACCTACACCTTTAGGACAGAAACCAAAACTGAAACCCATAACTAAATTAAAAGACACTACAAGATAAAATTCACCTCCACAACATTTCAAAATATAAGACAACTCAAAATTTAATCACAAACATAACAACAAAGCTACAACTACAACTAAATTAAAACGTCTCATTGAATGATCGGGAATACCTCGGATGATGTAACCCACGTGTTGCTAACGGGATTTCCCACGGTCCAAATGAAAGTGCGGAACTCATTTAGTTGAGTTTAGCAAATTCATCCGGACTAAGTGAATTCGATAAAAATAACGGTGCCGGGATGACGGAACCGTGGGATCTTAATCGGTTCTGTTTAATCAACTTTAAGATCTGTTTTAATTAAAATGTTAAAAACACATGGAAATTAAGACTTTCCTTAAACCAAACACTTCTCTCATCTCCTGATTTATGACTTCTAAAACTAAACCTCTGCAACAACAAGGAGCTCGGAGCATGGTGGGCAGCACGGCCATCGTCGTCAGCAAAACTTGAACCCACTTCAGCAAAACTTTCCTAGAATTAAACAACAAAGCCATAGGACTTCGAGGTAGTTTGCCTAATGCAACATAAATCCTCAACTCTTCGTTAGGCATTTGCATTGCAAATTAAGCCCTAACCGGTCTTAGGATTCCGAGGTAGTCGTCCGATACGACATAAACCCTCATATCTTCCAGGCTATTTGTATGATTCTATCATATAAATATAAGCCCTAATTAATTAAAATTGGCAAGATTAAAACATTAAATGAACATTAGGACTTTCCTAAATCCAAGCCAAACAATAGGATAGTCCGGAGATTACCGAAGTTCGCTTCGAATCTGTAATTTCTCCTACTTTTCTTCCTTTGAATTCCCAAAATAAAATGTTCCAAACTCGATCCATTCCCTATTGAGCTTCAAAAATTCAATTCTTTGAAAACTTAAACTTTGAAATTCTTGAGAGCAGAATTATTGATTATTATCGAGAGTTTTCTTAGGTGATTCCCGTCACTTAAGATGTAATTAACTATAGGGGCTTGCCCTTATAGGGAATTTTAAAGAACCCGGATAATATAAACCCCGATTAATGTTTTCATATTAAGCGAGGGAATTTGTCGGCTTATAAAATCGGTTCGCGGACCAAACGGATGTCACAAATCTTCTAGTTTATTTAACCGAGCCCCACCATCAAGCAAGTGTGTTTATCCTTAGGGATAGATACACGGTTTGTGATGCGGTGCTCGTTTATATAAACTATTTGGGATGTGAGATCGGTTTGATTTCATATCTTAAAATCTTCAAATTTAAAATTATTTTCAAAATCAAATACTACTTTCTAAATTATATATATATTTAAATTAAATTTAAAATTCGCCGACAACTTCTGTAGGCGACCCCTTTTAAAAAATACAACACTCAACCTAAAAATATGCCGACAATTTTTGGCGACTCCGCTGGGGAAAATTCCTCTCTCCATTCTAATCAGACAATTCTGTTTTCAAAAATCGGTAGTGCATCCATGTCCCTTATGGATCAAACTACCCTTCTTTCCGTTGGGATACTATGTTCATTTCTACCTTGAATAAGTATAACCAATATTCTCTCGGATTTAGGAGCCACTGTTTAGACACCTCTAAACAGAGAGGTTCCGAGATCCTTTTACCTCATTTCTGAGGTGGGGTGGACCCCCAATAGGTGTTAGTTTAGGAGTGATCCTTTGAGTCGAGAAGTCTTGCTTAAGACTCTCTTTTCCTTTCCAACTCCGATTCAGATTCCTTACCTTCTCTACACCTTTGAACACTCCGTTCTAAATAAACAAACCCTCTAATAAGTGATTCTTTTAATAAGTGATTCCTTCTTATAAATACATGAACAAGAATGAGTTCGGACTCTTTTCATTTCCTTTCTTTTCGTCCTAAAGAAAAGAAACATAACTTGGGACTGACAACCAGAATCTACCCTGCAGAAATGGAAGCCCCGAAACTGATTTTCTCTTTTACCAATGGACTGGACCTCGCTGTCTATAAGGATGAGCTGCCCGACAATGGAATCATCCGATTTGGACAAGGATTTGAAAACACGAACGTCAAGATCACCGACGTCTCCCTCTTTGCACTGATGAACAAGGTATCTGAAGCCGAGGAGCCGCCGCCGAGTTCAACCTTAGGTCGACCCAAGAATTCCCTCCTCCGCAAAGGATCCCGACTAAGAGGAGTACCAATGTCCATAGAAGGACCGTTATCTCTACCCCCACCTGGTCTAGTTGTTTCTGCACCTACCCCGACTTTTGCCAAATCAAAGGGGAAAGAAATCCGTAATTATGATGGACTCGTTACCGTGGAGGGTACGGATCTTCTGTAAGACCTTCGTTTTCGAAATCGGGTCCGGTTCAAAGATTCCGTCGCCGACAAGGACCCAAAGAAGAAACGAAGTAGAAGGATCGCTAGAGAAGCCGTAGCCGCTGAAGTTGCTTTCCTAGAGGAAATTCCGGAATCGCCGAATATACACCGCTGCTCGAATACATACCACTCTTGGGAGGAAGCAGGTTTCATCCCCTCTCCGCCGCAGAAGATGAAGAAAATATTCGCAAGATTGTCGCCACATTACCACGACCCGCATATTACAACGATAGCCGCAAAAAGAACTAGAACTACGCTGGTTTGCTCGACCGCAAACTTTGGTAGAAAAGTTAGCAAAGAAGGAAAACGCGCCCGTATCGAAATTCTACGAAGGATAGGGCGGGTGCCCGTCAAATCCCGTCTTGGGCCCCGAGTAGAACATGCCATCATGACGTAAAAGCCAAGTAAAAGAATGAAGGCTAGTCCACTCTGTTGTCGTCTCGGGATTACGGATTAGGGAGGATACCACCTTCCGAGCATTTGGCCGACGGACCATCCGGTCCTAGACCTTCCGCTACCGGAAGGATGGTATGGCGTCCCACTACTGGGCGATTGAGATTGAAACGACGGCTCGAGAAAGAAAGTCTCGCCGGGAGACTTGAATGCGAAGAAAGTGCTACCGCGATGAAGGGGACTCGTGAGAAGGGGACCCGGCGGCTATCGCACGACAACCACGAAGACACACGTAAAGCCCCGCTAGAAGATGCCATGGAAAAGTTGAGAACCGATATCCGACGATTGGCAAAAGAAAGAGAAGAAAAGTTCGGAGACGAGATTGATTCATCGGAATTCATGGACGACGAATACGCGAGAAATCAACATGGTTGAGACACGAGCTTCATCGGCTTCGCAAGGTGCTCCTGCAGCCCGCGAGAGAGAGGAGCCGGAACTAATGAGAAGGCGGCTTCGGAGAAAGACGACACGATCGCTCAAATGGCGAAAAGGATGGAAGAGATGGCCGTAGCTCGGCCACTCTCCGCAGTCAAGTACAACCACAAAGGGAAACACCCCGGAAGTCATTCACATTGTAGACGGGGGAAAGGAGATTACATCCGTCAATGGGGATGATCAGTTAAAGAAGGATGCAACACAAAGTATGATTCCAGAAAAGGATATCAAGAGCTTGGTAGAACAGCAGGTGCGAGAAGCCTTAGCACAATCGAAGAGCGGGACATCCATTCGGACGGGTAGACCTTACCCAGAAGAATTCGACGCCGTCCAATACCCGAAAGGCTTCGTACCACCTCCGTTCAAGACCTTCGACGGAGCCGGGAACCCCCGACGAGCATGTGGCACACTTTCGTGCCGCTTGTTGCAATGCCGGCGGGAGCGATGCATTACTCTTCCGACGGTTCGTCAGCGAGTACGTCGAGAATCGCCTTCGACCGGTATGCGAGTTACCAAATGGTTCGGTGAAGACGTTCTCGAGCTAGAGAACCTCTTCATCAAGCGATTTGCCGGAGCTCAAGCACCACATCACTATAGGTGATTTAGTGGTAGAGAAACAAAAGCCGAATGAAACTTTGGTGGATTACATACTTTGATGGAGGAACTTAAGCATGAAGTGTGAACCACAAGCTGCAAGAACAAGCATGCGATCGGCATTTTACTAAAAAGCATCCATGGCCCGATAGCACTTCTCCTCAAGGGATTTACTATTAAGACTTTCGAGAAGTTGTTAAGCAAGGCCGGAAGCTTGCAAGAGGAGGCAAAGCAATTAAGTTTCACCGATAAAACGGATAAACAAAAGCCCGTAAAGACTTTTGAAAAGAAATCCGGGATCGTTGCGGCGGTTGACAAAGGCAAGCAACCGATGTAAATACCACCGAACGGCCGCGACGAACCACAACAGAATTACCAAGCAACCCCAGCCCAGCTATCAGTCATCTCGCAAGTATGAACAACCACCTCGTCCGCAACGTACACTAAGGGAGCTTTTGAGCAGAGAATATCCGTTCAAGAATGAAGCAGTGCCGAAAATGTTCCGCAGTTTGATGAAGACCCCAGATTTCCAACTACCAGAACCTAAAGACCAGAAGAAGTCGACAAAAAAGGTGATCCCAACTTTTGCCCTTACCACCGGATGCTTGGGCATAAGATAGAAGATTGTATTACCTTCAAAAGTTGGCTCAATGACAACCTGCGGAAAGGGAATATAACGATCCCGAAGGAGTACATGAAGGAACCCCAGAAAGGAGGTTCCGTCAATGTTGTCTCGACTGATCCCATCATTCCGATAGATCCCTATACGACTGACGATGGATGGACTACCGCTTGGACGAGGTCTTCGAAAAGATTTTAGACGAGCATCCAAACCGCTTCGGTGCGAGCTTCAATTCGTAGTTTGAAACCCGTTAAGCCGGTACTATCACTTGCGATAGAAGAACCACCTCAACAGGAGACGATTGAAGAAAAGAAGAAAATTGACGAAGAAGAGAAGACCGAGACACCTAAGGCTAGACTCAGGGGCCGCTTATCCTAGGATAGTTGTTTCGATTCGGGGAGAAATCCCTCGAACCCCCGACTCTGTATGATTATCTCGCTCACTTCGGTGGGATCATATAATGATAAGGGTGATGGCGTTGGCTACGTTTTGATCGTTTCTAACGATTACGTAACTAACGATAATCCGGATATCGATTTCGATACCAACGACAATTCTCAAATCATACACGATCTCGACAAGCAAAATAATGAAGAAGACATCCATCAAGGAGGCTACGAGAGTTCAACAAGCAACGAATCTATTTGCGAGTTTCGAGGAGCTCCGATCACGATAGAGTTAGAGCCTTCGGACTCCGAAGCTAATCTGGAAGAGCCTGTCATTCCGATTCAAGAAGAGACGCCGGCAAGCTCAACAATAGATTCAGAAGAAATTACAGAAGTCAACCTAAGAAGTGGAAAAGTTCTAACTCCGAGAATGGGTCCAAAGGACAAAGGAAAGCAGGTGGTTGTTCAAGAAGAACCAACCCCAACGGAAGAAATACCCATTCGAGAAGAAGCGAGAGGCACATGAAAACAAAGTGGATTACAACGTGCTAGCCCATCTTAGGAAACTACCGACCAACCGAGCATCTACGATGCTCTCATCTTATCAAAGGAGATGAGAGAAGCTCGATCAAGGCCTTACTTGATCCGAAATTTGCTTAGCTCAAATGGCCGGAGATTCCTTAGATGAGGTTTGCTCGTTAAAGGAACAACGAGGTGTTACCTTCACGGACGATGACCTATTACTTGGAACGACGAGACCACAACCGACCATTGTACATTTCGATTACAATCGGAAAATTTACACTCTCCGAGTATTGGTGGATCCGGGAGCATCAATCAATATAATGAATCTTCGAACGCTAGCATACTTGGAAATTGATGCCCGCGAGCTCGAAGCGGACAAAATGTTATTAAGAGGATTCAACCGAGAAGGAGAAAGAGCCCTCGGATCAATAACGCTATCGATGAAGACCGGTGACTTAGCAAAGACAACCGCGAAATTTCACATAATTGATTCGAAACGTCATTCAACGCTCTACGGGCCGACCAGTGGATACATGAAAACGAGGATGGTACCATCATCTCTACATCGTTGCATCAAATACTACGATGGAGGGGAACAAGTGCATCAAAGGTGACTTACAACCATTCTCCGTACATGAAATTGGAATCCACGAGGATGCAGACTTTATTATGCACCACCGAAGAAAACGATCTTCTCCGGAGATACCATAACAAATGAAGCAAAGAAAGTTCGGGACAATGAAGAACCCGAAGTTCTAGTCCAACAGATCACTCACCACTCCCTTACGGCGAGATGGTGAAGGTTTCTCCACAACTCGCATCCGAGGTCGAGGCCGGGGACGAGGTCGTGGTAGAGACGTTAGGACAATTGGACAGAGGAAACCAACCATTAATGTCGATTGGGAAGATAGTTCTGAAGAAGAAAAAGAAATCAAACAAGAAGCAGCGACAATAAGTCGGAAGAAGCCGCAATTCAAAATCCCTATTGAAGATGAAAGAAACGAAGAATATAAATCGATGTATGAGAAGATTAACCACTATGTACATACTTATGACCACGACCCCGATCCATTCTAATAAGATCGAGGGTATGGAGGTCAAAGAGTTACGTAGCAGTGGTGCAAAGCCCATCAAATTCTACCGTGGTGCTCCTTCCTCCAAGACTGAAAATAATGTACAACTTGAAGATGCTACTTCATCAGAATTAATGGAATTGCCTTTTGAGTGGTACTCTCCCTGTGTTCAAAATTTAATTCAGTGTGGTTTCTTACCTCGACAATGGACAAAAGGTCAATCACAACGTTTTGAAAATTTATGGAATAACTCCGGTCGTCCACCCAACTCAAAGCATGGTCTCGGATTCGGCACAGTAGGATCAGTTGATGATACTGAATTTTGCTTGGTTGTCACTTGCGAATCTAATGAAAACTGCATGGAAACTACGGACGAACTCGAAGATTTACAAATTGGAGACGCTCCACCAGAATTCGAAGAAGAAATCAAATCTACGATAGATGAATTAACGGAAGTTAACTTAGGTACTAGCAAAGAGCCTAGACCTACCTTTATTAGCTCCTTACTCAATAAAGAAGACTCCGAAGAAATAATCAAGTTATTAATGGAATTTAAAGACTGTTTTGCTTGGAGCTACGATGAGATGCCAGGATTAGCTCCAGAGGTCGCAGTCCATAAGCTAGGAGTGGATCCTACTTCGTCCCAGTCGGACAAGGTCCCGAAGAATGCGTCTAGAAATCGAACAACAAGTCATAGCCGAAGTTAAAAAGTTAATGGACGCTAAATTTGTCCGTGAAGAACAATACCCGACTTGGTTAGCCAACGTGGTACCGGTCGGGAAGAAGAATGGTCGGATCGAATTTGTGTGGATTTCGGAGATTTAAACAAGGCATGTCCAAAAGATGAATTTCCTCTACCGATCCCGGAATTAATGATCGACATCGCTTCAACACATGAAATATTCTCATTCATGGATGGATCTTCGGGATACAACCGGATAAAAATGGCTCCGGAAGATGAAAAGCTTACAGCATTCAGAACGCCGATCGGAGTATTTTGCTACACAGTGATGCCATTCGGACTGAAGAACGCAGGAGCAACCTACCAAAGAGCAATGACAAGAATTTTTGATGATCTCATCCATAATCAAGTCGAATGCTACGTGGACGATGTGGTCATCAAAAGCAAAGTAAAGGACAACCACTTGTATGATTTGAGAATTGTTTTCGAACGATTAAGACAATTTAACCTTAAGATGAATCCCTTAAAATGCGCCTTCGGCGTCACCTCCGGGAAATTCTTAGGATTCGTTGTCCGACATCGTGGAATTGAAATCGACCCGGAAAAGATTAAAGCTATCTTAGAAATGCCGCCTCCCAAAACCTTAAAACAACTACGATCTTTTCAAGGGAAGTCGGCATATCTTCGACGCTTTATCTCAAACCTGTCAGGTAGGTGTCACCTTTCTCGGCACTAGTTAAAAAGGACGCCAAATTTATTTGGGAAGAGAAATGCCAGAGGGCCTTCGAGGACATTAAACAATATTTAATGACACCTCCTGTCTTAGCGAGCCCCGGTCTCGTGTAGACCGCTAATACTTTATACCGCGGCTTTAGACGACTCTCTCGGAGCCCCGTTAGCCGGTGTCGATGATGAGGGTAAAGAAAATGCTCTTTATTACCTAAGTCGTCGTTTCTGCCGACGGAAATAAGGTATCCCGCAATTGAAAAGCATTGTTTGGCCCTGATCTTCGCCGCTCAAAAGCTCAGGCATTACATGCTTTCTCATAAGGTCAACCTAATCTCGAAGTTTAATCCATTGCATTACTTGATGACTCGTCCAACGCTTTCCGGCAGGCTTGCCAGATGGTCAATGATATTATTGCAATTCGATATAACTTTTGTGCTTCTTCGTGCCGTAAAGGGACAAATCTTAGCAGACTTCCTTGCAGCACACCCTTTGCCGGCAGAATCTCCTCTCAATGACGATCTGCGGATGAACAAATAATGAACCTAGAAGACCACGATGATCGACGTTGGGAATTGTATTTCGACGGAGCATCTTCAGGCACATAAAGACGAAGAATCGCAAGTGATAGTGCCCGTAAGGCGGGAATCGGGCTAATCTTTATAACACCGGAGCGGGGGATGTTAAGATACTCCTACCACTTAACGAGCCGTGTACAAACAACGAAGCGGAAAACGAAGCCCTCATAACGGGACCGGAATTAACCATTCAAATGGGGATAACGGACATCAACATCTACGGGGATTCACGAGTTAATCATTCAACGGATTGCTGGACAATACAGAATTTTAAAACCAAGACTCGAGCAATACTTCCAGTATGCCATACAGCTGTTGGAACAGATTCCAAATGTGACAATCTACAAAATTCTCAGAAAAGAAAACGCTTTAGCAGATGCGCTAGCCTGTCTCGCAAAAGAATTTGCTTGTTTGCAAGATGAATCAGTAGAAGTGTCAGTTCACGGACGCCAGGTCCTATCACAGCTTGACATAGACACGATACACAAATCAGAAAAGGAAAAAGGATCGATTGCAACAGATGACGTAGAAAACACGGAAGATTGGCGACGACCATTACTGAACTACCCGCAAACAGGAAAACTACCAGATGATAGGTCGTTAGCCCATCAGATCAAGAAAAGAACTCTGTCCTACGCATTAGTAAACAATACGTTATACTGAAGGTCTTTTGATCAAATGTGGCTAAGGTGCCTAAGCGGGTCCGAGGCCCGTGAAATTGTTAAGGAGGTGCATTCGGGACTCGTGGCGCTCATCGGTCGGGCCCGAAAATGAAAATGAAAATTAAAAGACTAGAGTACTACCGGCCCTCGATGATGACCGATCGCATGAAAATCGCCAAGAGCCGTCACCAATGCCAAGTGCACGGAGTGGTTCTACACCAACCTCCAAATGTGCTACATCCGACAATTGCGTCGTGGCCATTTGAATGTTGGGGCACGGATATAGTGGGTCCAATAGAACCACCATCTTCAAAAGGACATCGCTTCATTCTTGCGGCTACGGATTACTTTTCCGAGTGGGCAGAGGCGGTTCCACTTAGAGAAGTGAAAGCACACCACGTGCTACGGTTTTCAAGAACCAAGTTGTCTACCGTTTCGGGGTGCCGCGCGAGATCATCTCGGATAATGGGTCGGCATTCGAAGTACGCAAATCAACAATTTTGTCGGGAGACACGGAATTGATCGGCGATATTCAACAATTTACTACCCAAGAGCAAACGGCCTAGCTGAAGCTTTTAATAAAACTCTCGTTCAAATCTTAAAGAAAACCTTAGACGATAATAAGAGAAATTGGCACGAGAAGTTGTTAGAAGCCTTATGGGCCTACCGGACAACCTTCAGAACTCCTACGCAAGCTACACCTTACGCTCCGGTGTATGGGTCCGAGGCGGTGTTACCTTTAGAGGTTCGACTTCCTTCACTCGAGATTGCGAGTTGCAAATAAAATCACAACGAAGAGAACGCCAAGTTACGACTCGAAGAATTAGAGAGCCTGGAAGAGAAAAGACTTGCAGCGCAACAAAATTTAGAACTATACCAAGCTAAGATGGTTCAAGCTCATGACAGACTGGTCCGCCCAAGAACCTTTAAAGTTGGTGACTTAGTTCTCATTCTCAAGAGACCTATTTTTGCACACCGCAAGATAGGAGGAAAATTTGAACCCACTTGGGAGGGACCATTTGTAGTTGAGGCAGTCTACTCAGGAGGTTCCTACCAGCTAGTGAATTGCCAGGGAGAACGACATATGCTTCCGATCAATGGACGATACTTGAAAAAGTATTACGCTACCTGATGTTTCGAAGGAATGAACTTTCCATCCCTAGAAGCACGGGTGAAGTGATTACTTATGATTGGGTCCGAACCCAAAAAATAATAAAATGTGCTAAAATAAATAAAATCCTGATAATAAAATTTTCCTTGTTTTCTTTTCCAAATCAAAATCTCTTTCCTGATCTTATCCCACTTCATTCCTATTAAGTTTAAAAATATAAGAATAAAAAAAAATGTCTTTAATAAACATTTTCTTAATGTTCTTGTTCTTAGTACAGCCCCTGATCCTTTTCCTTGTCTTTTCGCAGGGAAATGTCGAACGGGCGGTTGGTCCTGAACTTTAAGAATGGCGTAAGCCTTGCACTCGATGAAAAGAGGGTGAAGGATGGAGCGATAATCGAGATTGACTCGGATTTCGCACCAGCAGGCCTACAATACGAGGAAAGTGATCGGGTCCCGGTTGACCAAGAAGAACTGCCCGGACAGACAGTGATGAAAGTAGGTGGCCCAAGCCACCAATCCAGCAACAAGAAAAGAAAGACAAACATTGAATAAGATAAGAAAATAAAGTCTGTAGTCGCTACAGCAGAAGGCAGGCTTGTCAGCGCCGCGCCCACAGAGATTCAAGAAGTTCGAAGAGCTACTCTCACAGCAACGCAACGAAGAAATAAGAATCGCCGCATCCATAAGATGTTAACAAAACTAGCTGCGGACCAGCGCGACGAGACGATTGCTAATGTCGGTGCATACACTTCAAAGACACCGGTTCACCGAGAACCCGAAGAAAGGAGGCCGGCTCCTAGGATGACGAAAGAACCGGGGAAATTTTCGGAAGATCGAAGAAAGAAGGCTACCACGCCACCGGATAGAACCACCAATGATGCATGACCTTGTTGCGAAGCAACCCGGGGATGTCCCAACGAGTGCATCATCCACCGAGGAGCCAAGGTATGCGGGAGAACGTGAAGGGATTGAACCGTATATTCCACAATATGTCACCGGGCCTCGCCATCCGCAGATCATTCCGGAATACGAGCTGGAGAGAATGCGGAATGTTGAAAAGAAAACCTTTGAATACTTTGAGAGAGTTAAAGGCGGACGAATCAATATACTTAGAGGGCCTCGAGCTACATACGGACGTATTCTCAGAGTATGAACAGCAGCAAATCGTGGATTGCATCCGGGATTTGAAAAGAATGGGCCGAGCAGGCCGCCTAAGGGAAAACACATACTCAGAACCCCGGAGATGGATGCCAGGGAAGGGAAGAATCACAATACAATGTGGATGCTGTTACAACTTTGCGGAGGACAGGAAGGGAAACCCACCGGGAATACTCCGTCATGGGCAAGTGGATCCGATGCCATTAGTCATTAAGAGAATGGTAAAGAGATTGATAACATGGAGGGTACCGCGATAGATTGCATACCCAATAGCTGCATTATCAACATCTACAAACGAGAGTGATCGCATACCCCCACACATAGATCACCACGACTTTGTCGGACCTTTACGCACGAGTCTCTTTCCGAGCGAGTGTAACATCATGTTCGGATCCGACCTCCGGATAGCAGTGCCCAGGTGAGTTCCGAGGGCCGGTAAAGATACCACTACCGGTAGGTTCCGTCATGATACCGAAGGGCAACGGAGCGGAAATCGCCAAGCATTGCATACCGGGAGTACCGAGTGAAGCGGATCTCGGTTACGTTCGGAAGGATGGACGACGAGGAAGACACCTTACCATTTCCAGCCAGACCCGGAGCTAGAGAGCCTCCGGCCTTACGAGCTGTGAGTTACATGGAAAATATCACACCTCCAATGTACATCCATACGGCACCCTTGCTAAGGATGGCTTGGAAGGTGATGTTATTGACCATGTACCCCACTATTCAGACATGGATTTTTGACAGATACCCTTTTGGATGAATCGACAAAGATCATACACAGTCCGTTTTGAGTTTACATGGATTGTATGAAATATATTCCAGATCAAGATGTATGATGTATCTTCTACATGATTGGAATGAAAGTGACCATGTCACATTTTTGGCCTTCACCTCTTTTGTGCAAATTGATTGGGAAACGCCGTTAAAGTTAAATGAACTTCGAACAAAGAACAGAAAAAGAATAAAAAAAAAAAAAGAGCATAAAAGAAAACTTTCCTTAAAAAAAAAATCTAAAAAAAAATGACAAACACCAAATTCACATGAACATTAAATAAACGATAAAATAAAATTTGAATCATTAAAAGATAAACAAAATCAACATAAATGTTAAATCAAATTCTCAATCAAATTTCAAATGTGATCTTCCAAATTTCAAATCAAATCTTAAATCAAATTTCAACCGAGTTCAAACTCATCCTTCCAAATTTCAAATTCAATCTTTCCGGATTCCAAATCTCTATCAAATCTCAAATTCGATCTTCCGGATCTTAAATCAAATCTCGATCAAATTTCAAATCTCAAATTCGATCTTTCCAGATCTCACATCAAACCTCAATCAAATTCAAACTCTTGGGTCGAGGATTTTACGTCCAAGACTGCACTGCTTTAGGATTCTTTCCCTATTGCACTGAAATACATCAAATTCAAACTCTTGGGTCGAGGATTTTACGTCCAAGACTGCACTGCTTTAGGATTCTTTCCCTATTGCACTGAAATACATCAAATTCAAACTCTTGGGTCGAGGATTTTACATCCAAGACTGCACTGCTTTAGGATTCTTTCCCTATTGCACTGAAATACATCAAATTCAAACTCTTGGGTCGAGGATTTTACATCCAAGACTGCACTGCTTTAGGATTCTTTCCCTATTGCACTGAAATACATCAAATTCAAACTCTTGGGTCGAGGCACTGAAATACATCAAAATCAACTTTTTGAGGTTGAGGATTTTACATCCGATACCGCACTGCTTTAGGATTCTTTCCCTATTGCACTGAAATACATCAAAATCAACTTTTTGAGGTTGAGGATTTTACATCCGATACCGCATCGCTTTAGGATTCCTTCCCTATTGCACTGAAATACATCAAAATCAACTTTTTAAGGTTGAGGATTTTACATCCGATACCGCACTGCTTTAGGATTCCTTCCATATTGCACTGAAATACATCAAAATCAACTTTTTGAGGTCGAGGATTTTACTTCCAAGACTGCACTGCTTTAGGATTCTTTCCCTATTGCACTGAAATACATCAAATTCAAACTCTTTGGTCGAGGATTTTACGTCCAAGACTCGCATCGCTTTAGGATTCTTTCCCTATTGCACTCGAAATACATCAAATTCAAACTTTTGGGTCGAGGATTTTACATCCAAGATCTGCAGGTGCTTTAGGATTCTTTCCCTATTGCACTGAAATACATCAAATTCAAACTTTTGGGTCGAGGATTTTACATCCAAGACTGCACTGCTTTAGGATTCTTTCCCTATTGCACTGAAATACATCAAAATCAAACTCTTGAGGTTAATGATTTTACATCCAATACCGCATTACTCTGAGATCTTTCCTCATTGTAATGATCCAATCCAATCGATTCGATCTTCTTTTGGGGTTGAAGATGTTACATCTAAAACTTCAAAATTCCAATTTTCATTTCAAATCAAATCCCTTCAAATTAATCTTGACAAACTTCAATCTAAATTAAAACTCCAAATTGAAATCCAAACTCACACATCATGACTTAAACATGAAACAAAATAAAATCTAAATCGAAATTCTCCCAAATCATGTGATTTGGGATTCACCTCCTTTTCCTTTCCCCAGCGAGAGTTCAGGAATCTCCAGTCCTAGAGATATACTTGACACTCCCCAGCGGAAATTCTTCTACTTCGTCCTAAGTTTGTCACTTGGACATCTGTGTTGGTTTTGTTGATCTCTTCGGTCAACACCAATACGTGCGGTGTGCTCCGTCAGCTCACCACACATATTGGGGGTCCATTTGTTGACCTCATTTTTGATGAGGTCTTCTCTTCTTCTTTTAGTGCTTAGGATCTAGCCTTAGGCTTTTCCTTTGACTATCTTAGAGGATTAGAATTGGGACCCACCTTTTAGAAATTCAAACCACTTCTAAACTCCCTGCAAACTCCACAAGCTTGACTGTAGACCCCTAATCACCTAGAGGGTTGAAATCAAATGTGGAAGTTTAAAGGATGAGTTCCTATAAGACTCTTTGGCCTTAGGACCGCCTCAGGTGGCCCGGTCCGGTGAGGGGCCGACTTACACACACACTACACTCATACACTACACTTCCATACACCTCCTAAAACCACACCTATACCTAACTTGACCTCCTGACTCATGTGAGTGATTCACATGGATGGTCCTTAACCCCTAAGACCTTGGCTAAGAGGGTTAGGAACAACATAGTGAATGCCTCAAATGAGTGGCTTCATGGCTCATATGGGCTTGATGTGGCTTCATGGCTCAACCAAAATGATTTTATTCCACTTATATTCACCCAATCTTCAATTTTCCAAATTTTCAATTTTTGACCCCCGGGACCTTACACCCGCCTAACCTACCAAATGCCCTTGAAACTACCCAAAATTTCCAAAAAATCTCCAAATCACCCAAAATTCCTCAAAATCATTCCCAAACATTTCCACATCACTCAAATTGATCATTCATAGCCAAAAATACCAAAAATTCCAAAAATACCTCCCAATACCCTCCAAATACCCAAAATACCCCTCTTAGCCAAAAAATCCAAAAATTCAGAAAATTCCCAGAAAATTCCAGAAAATCCCAAATATTCCCAATTTCATTTTGTTCAACTACACCATGGGCCAATTTTGCCAATTTACCCTACTTTTGTCAAAACCCCCAATTTGACCCATTTTAACCCTAAGTGAACCCAATGTCAAACCAAACTTACCCAATTGACCCAAATTCTGGTCCAATTCAATTCTAAACATCAATTAAACATTCTCAACACCAATTTAAACCAAATCCAAGTCCAATTTGATTGACATTTGGATCCAATTTCACTTTTGGCCTTAAAGCCCAATTTGGACCCATGACCCAAACTTAACCCAAACTCACCCAATTCAAACCCAAACCACCTTAAATCTATTTCAAATTACTCATGAAACATCCCTAAAGCAAACTCAACAATTATTTGGCCCAAGCCTTTACTAAAATTCCATCCTAAAATACATTTTAAAATTCAAAGGCCCACTTTCTTAAAAGGCCCATCCAAGACAAATTCAAAAGCCCAAAGTCCATAACAAAGCCCACATGAAATTCCTCTCATCATCCCTTTGATTTAAAACACTTCCTAAGTTCTAAAATCTATCACCAAATAAATCCAAATCAAGCCTTATGACAATTCTCCTTAAATCCATCAAAAATTTCAACATCCTTCCTCATGAAAGTTAACTAAACTTTTCCCAAGCCAAAGATGAGCCATGAAGCCATGCATGAGCCACATGAGAGCCATGGGATCTACTTTCCACCTCACCATACCCAAGATGGCAAGAGGAGGAGGCCCTTTCCATATTCCCTTAAAGGGATTAGCCACTTCCATGACTCCACTAAACCTTGCTTAAACTTAATTGTACTTGGATGGTGACCCTTCCCCACTAATTATGCTGACCTAAACCACTTTATCTTCAGCCCAAACTAGCCATGGGAAGGTGCACCTAGTCCAATCCATGCATTTGACCAATTTGAGCCAAAATACACCCTTACCCCATTCCACTTTGATTCAAACCCTTTACACTTGGCAGCCACCAATTGCCTTCACAAACATCAAGCCCTGACCCACCTGAACCTGAGGGTGACCCATGCCTGGCCGGCCAGCCACCAGGCCGCCGGAAAACACCATGGCCGAAAACTCACATGTGAGCCAACATTGAAATTCTCGATTGCTGACTTGTCTCAACCCAAATGGATAGCATGGTCGTTCTTCCCTCGACCTAAGCAGTTGATCCAAAGCCCTAACTCTCCCTGGGAGGCCCTCCACCCTCTCCTATTTAAACACCACCCCCTCACGGCCATGAAAAAGAGTTGCACAAACCTTGCCGAAACTCTGCCAAAATTGTTCCAAACCCTTCTCCACCCTTAGAGCAGTTGATCCCCAGGTGTCGATTTGCCCTAATCCCCATCGACAAAATCCAATTTCTCAACCGAAATTCCACCCAAAACCAGGACACTTCTCCACGGTGGATCAATCCTCAAATTGATTGGTCCTACACCTTCACCGACCAAGAGAAGGTGTCCACCGACAAAAGCCCCATCTCCAGGCCACCTAGCTTGCTCCGGCCTCCAAGCTTTGTGATCGGCTGTGGTCGAAGTCCAACCTAGACAATTCACTGGACCGGGAGACTTCATCCGGAGCTTGCTAGGATCCAATCGAAGGTGCAACAACTCTCAGATCGATGCAACACTTCTCTGAGCAAAGGTATGAGCTAATTCTTCATCCCGAGCTTCTGGAGATTCTCCATTTCAAATGCTTTAATTTCAATGCATGATAACCGTATAGATGTGTTCGTCTCTTCAAGACGAATCCATAGAGCATAAGAACATGAAAATTCATTGAGTATCGAGTGAGATATTAGGGATTTAGTGTGGACGGCTCTCGGGTGAGGACACTTGGGGACGATGAACGGATGCCGTCCATTTAATACACGCGCGGACGGACGGCCAGGATCGCGCCGGATCAGGAGACGGAACGATACAGCGGGCCCCGGGACGGCTGACTCAGATGGCGACGCCCAATCACAGCGCGACGCGTGTGCATTCGGAGATGCCGAAGATGACGCGGCGCCGACTCGGATAAATAGAAAATTAGGGGTATTTTCTATTTATTTAATTCCCTAAACTTCAAAAATTCATAACTTTGTGTAGGAAAATCATAAAAATAAAATAAAAATACCCTCTTGCTCAGTGAATAGAGGAGAATAATGTGGAAAAGAAATCATTTAATTTCATCAAGTATTTTATTTTTTATAATTTATTTACTCCCTGCATACATTTAATTCTCCATGCATGTATACAATTCACCATGGCATGAGACCATAGGGCTTTGAAGCCTCCGAATTTGGGAACATTCCCCGAATTTTCCAAAGTCAGAGGTCATCCCTATGAAGAGTTATTGATTTTTCAAATTCATGTCACTGTTTTGAGTATTTTAATTCCAATAAATAACATGTTGTGAAATAAATTCTAAGAAAATTTGGTGATGTTCCTTATGACCAGAGAACCCTAGGAAAAATAAGTTTTGAGTTAGTTCATTTTAGACAACCCTAATTGGCTTAAACACTCAAAATAGGTCTCTAATTAATTAGAGTTAACCATAGATCAAATTGACTTGAAATCAATTCTCCACTGACCTTTAGGATCAGAGGAACCCACCATAAAAGTTTGAAGTCAATTGGACTTGGTTAGCCCTATTAATTGGGATGATTAAGCCATTTAGTCATTTTAAACTTTAAAAATTCATAACTTTCAAAATACCTTTCAAAAATTCACCAAATTGGTTTAGAGCCTCTCTGATATCAGGGGAATTTAAGAAAATTAAAATTTCAATTTTCTAAAAAAGTTGATTTTTAATATTATTTTAATATTTTTAATAATTAAAAAATAATAAAAATCACAAAAATAATAAAATTCACCAAAATGTCACATTTTGAATTTTAATCACTTAGGAACAAACCCCATATTTTTCTTAGGCCTATTTGGTGAGATATTAATTTTTAAAGTTCTAGGGTAATTTTAAAATTAAAAAAATGTATTTTCTAGCATTTTCACTAAAATAATTATAATAAATCATAGAAAAATCAGAAAATTGCAAAATTTGCTTCTCTGGTTTCCTTGATATCAGAGAGATTTTTGAAAAACATAA
Organism: Papilionanthe hookeriana x Papilionanthe teres; assembly: GCA_022702705.1. Taxonomy (NCBI): domain Eukaryota; kingdom Viridiplantae; phylum Streptophyta; class Magnoliopsida; order Asparagales; family Orchidaceae; genus Papilionanthe; species Papilionanthe hookeriana x Papilionanthe teres. The sequence goes on along the minus strand of CM040432.1, from coordinate 11,198,328 downwards.
AATTCATTTTTCAACATTTATTTTATTTTTAAATTAATTAATACTCCAGAACTTAAAATAATTCTAGTAAATAAAATATAATTCAAAAAATCACAAAATTTTGTCCAAGTGGTCCTCTGGTCATTAGGAATGTCCATAATTTTCTTAAGGACAGAAACTTTTCCTTGGTCATGTTATTAAATTTTCCTTGGAAATCCTTATTTTCCACCAAAAATAATTATATAAATAAATTAAATACAGAAAAAATCACATTTTCTCCTCTAATGTCTTTAATGACATATGAGTGAAGTTACATAAAAATTTCAAGTTCATTTGAGTTCAATTTAGTGAGTTATGAAATTATTAAGCTTGAAGGGCAAAATGGTAATTAAAATCTTAACCCTTTAATTAAAACTTTAGGTTTAATAAAAAAATTAATAGGTAAAATATTTGATCCTAATCTGATTTGGATGATTGAAATTTAATAACTAAAGGGTAGAAACCCACTAAGCAATTTAAAATGATTAAAACTTTAATTAAATAATTGATTAAATTTGGAAGAATAATAAAATTGGAATTATTAAAATAGGGATATTATTAGGAAGAAATTTATTCTTTAATTTAAAAAATCCCTAAATTAATCATTTCATTAATGTTTAATTCTTAATCAAAATGATAATTCAAATTTAAAACATTGAAAGACTTAATCATTAAACTAAAATTAAATAATTGAACTCTTTAATTAAAATTAAAATGAATAAAATTAAATTAAATTAAATTAAATCAAATTAAAAATTAAATTAAAAAATTAAATTAAATTAAGAATTAAATTAAATTAAATTAAATAAATTAAATTAAATTAAATTAAATTAAATCAAATTAAATTAAAAATTAAATTAAATCAAATTAATTTAATGTAACATCAAACCAAACTAAATTGAATTAAATTAAATTAAATTAAATTATATTATATTATATTAAATTAAATTAAATTAAATTAAATTAAATTAAATTAAATTAAATTAAAAAGTAAATTAAATTAAATTAAATTAAATTAAATTAAATTAAACTAAATCATATTACATTAAATTAACTTAAGTTAAATTAAATTAAATTAAACCACATCACATTAAATTAAGTTAAATTAAATTAAATTAAATTAAATATAAAGACATGAAGAATTCAAAAATAAATCTAAGATAACTTGAACACTATTCCAAACTTAAATCATTAATTTGAGCTTAAATTTGAATCATAAATCATTAAATATCATTTTGCCCTTAGGAGTTTTTACTATTGTAACTCCTAAATGGAGTATTAAATGAGATGTTACTTCACTTATAGGACATTCAAATATCCTAGTTCACTGAGCAGGATAACAAAACTTGAAAACCTCGGACGATCGATTCATTTACATAATTAAATTCTCTTGGACTTAAAATAATCCTAGAAATATTGAAAAGATGTTTAGGATTCTTCTTAAGCACTTCCTCAATATGATAGGATATTTATAAGAACAATTGAACTTAATCGTTCTTTGATGAAGAAAATCGTCTTCAAACTAAAAACACAAGGAACCTAGACGTCATAGGAAATGACTAGCTATAGGATTAGGAATTTGGTAGAAAACCCTAACCCTTACCTTAGCTTTACCTAGGAACTTGCTTAAATATTCTAACCGTGTTTTAAGTGCAGCTTGGGATGACGGGAAGACCCTCCGAGTACGCTTTTATTTTATCGCAATTTACTTTCCTACAATTTACTTTCTTGCAATTTACTTTATTGCAAATGCACTTTATTTCTTGCATGATAAAACAACTGTTGCATGAAAACCTACACCTTTAGGACAGAAACCAAAACTGAAACCCATAACTAAATTAAAAGACACTACAAGATAAAATTCACCTCCACAACATTTCAAAATATAAGACAACTCAAAATTTAATCACAAACGAACAACAAAGCTACAACTACAACTAAATTAAAACGTCTCATTGAATGATCGGGAATACCTCGGATGATGTAACCCACGTGTTGCTAACGGGATTTCCCACGGTCCAAATGAAAGTGCGGAACTCATTTAGTTGAGTTTAGCAAATTCATCCGGACTAAGTGAATTCGATGAAAATAACGGTGCCGGGATGACGGAACCGGTGGGATCTTAATCGGTTCGTTTAATCAACTTTAAGATCCGTTTTAATTAAAATGTTAAAAACACATGGAAATTAAGACTTTCCTTAAACCAAACACTTCTCTCATCTCCCGATTTATGACTTCTAAAACTAAACCTCCGCAACAACAAGGAGCTCGGAGCATGGTGGGCGGCACGGCCATCGTCGTCGGCAAAACTTGAACCCACTTCAGCGAAAACTTTCCTAGAATTAAACAACAAAGCCATAGGACTTCGAGGTAGTTTGCACTAATGCAACATAAATCCTCAACTCTTCGTTAGGCATTTGCATTGCAAATTAAGCCCTAACCGGTCTTAGGATTCCGAGGTAGTCGTCCGATACGACATAAACCCTCATATCTTCCAGGCTATTTGTATGATTCTATCATATAAATATAAGCCCTAATTAATTAAAATTGGCAAGATTAAAACATTAAATGAACATTAGGAATTTCCTAAATCCAAGCCAAATAATAGGATAGTCGGGAGATTACCGAAGTTCGCTTCGAATCTGTAATTTCTCCTACTTTTCTTCCTTTGAATTCCCAAAATAAAATGTTCCAAAACTCGATCCATTCCCTTTTGAGATTCAAAAATTCAATTCTTTGAAAATTTAAACTTTGAAATTCTTGAGAGCAGAATTATTGATTATTATCGAGAGTTTTCTTAGGTGATTCCAGTCACTTAAGATGTAATTAACTATAGGGGCTTGCCCTTATAGGGAATTTTAAAGAACCCAGATAATATAAACCCTGATTAATGTTTTCATATTAAGCAGGGGAATTTGTCGGCTTATAAAATCGGTTCGCAGACCAAACGGATGTCACAAATCTTCTAGTTTATTTAACCGAGCCCCACCATCAGCGAGTGTGTTTATCCTTAGGGATAGATACACGGTTTGTGATGCGGTGCTCGTTTATATAAACTATTTGGGATGTGAGATCGGTTTGATTTCATATCTTAAAATCTTCAAATTTAAAATTATTTTCAAAATCAAATACTACTTTCTAAATTATATATATATTTAAATTAAATTTAAAATTCGCCGACAACTTCTGTAGGCGACCCCTTTTAAAAAATACAACACTCAACCTAAAAATTGCGATTCTTCGTCTTTATGTGCTGAAGATGCTCCGTCGAAATACAATTCCCAACGTCGATCATCAGGGTCTTCTAGGTTCATTATTTGTTCATCTAGCAGATTGTCATCGAGAGGAGATTCGCGCGCAAAGGGTGTGCCTTGCAAGGAAGTCTGCTAAGATTTGTCCCTTTACGGCACGAAGAGGCACGAAAGTTATATCGAATTGCAATAATATCATTGACCATCCGGCAAGCTCGCTGGAAAGCGTTGGACGAGTCATCAAGTATTGCAATGGATTAAACTTCGAGATTAGGTTGACCTTATGAGAAAGCATGTAATGCCTGAGCTTTTGAGCGGCGAAGATCAGGGCCAAACAATGCTTTTCAATTGCGGGATACCTTATTTCCGTCGGCAGTAAACGACGACTTAGGTAATAAAGAGCATTTTCTTTACCCTCATCATTGACCTGGGCTAACAGGGCTCCAGAGAGTCGTCTAAAGCCGCGGTATAAAGTATTAGCGGTCTACTCGAGATCGGGGTCTGCTAAGACGGGAGGTGTCATTAAATATTGTTTAATGTCCTCGAAGGCCCTCCGGCATTTCTCTTCCCAAATAAATTTGGCGTCCTTTTTAACTAGTGCCGAGAAAGGTGACACCTACTCGACGAGGTTTGAGATAAAGCGTCGAAGATATGCCGGCTTCCCTTGAAAAGATCGTAGTTGTTTTAAGGTTTTGGGAGGCGGCATTTCTAAGATAGCTTTAATCTTTTCCGGGTCGATTTCAATTCCACGATGTCGGACAACGAATCCTAAGAATTTCCGGAGGTGACGCCGAAGGCGCATTTTAAGGGATTCATCTTAAGGTTAAATTGTCTTAATCGTTCGAAAACAATTCTCAAATCATACAAGTGGTTGTCCTTTACTTTGCTTTTGATGACCACATCGTCCACGTAGCATTCGACTTGATTATGGATGAGATCATCAAAAATTCTTGTCATTGCTCTTTGGTAGGTTGCTCCTGCGTTCTTCAATCCGAATGGCATCACTCGTGTAGCAAAATACTCCGATCGGCGTTCGAATGTCGTAAGCTTTTCATCTTCACGGAGCCATTTTTATCCGGTTGTATCCTGAAGATCCATCCATGAATGAGAATATTTCATGTGTTGAAGCGATGTCGATCATTAATTCGGGATCGGTAGAGGAAATTCATCTTTTGGACATGCCTTGTTTAAATCTCCGAAATCCACACAAATTCGATCCGACCATTCTTCTTCCCGATCGGTACCACGTTGGCTAACCAAGTCGGGTATTGTTCTTCACGGACAAATTTAGCGTCTATTAACTTTTTAACTTCGGCTATGACTTGTTGTTCGATTTCTAGACGCATTCTTCCGGGACCTTGTCCGATCGGGACGGAAGTAGGATCCACTCCTAGCTTATGGATCGCGACCTGCGGAGCTAATCCTGGCATCTCATCGTAGCTCCAAGCAAAACAGTCTTTAAATTCCATTAATAACTTGATTATTTCTTCGGAGTCTTCTTTATTGAGTAAGGAGCTAATAAAGGTAGGTCTAGGCTCTTTGCTAGTACCTAAGTTAACTTCCGTTAATTCATCTATCGTAGATTTGATTTCTTCTTCGAATTCTGGTGGAGCGTCTCCAATTTGTAAATCTTCGAGTTCGTCCGTAGTTTCCATACAGTTTTCATTAGATTCGCAAGTGACAACCAAGCAAAATTCAGTATCATCAACTGATCCTACTGTGCCGAATCCGAGACCATGCTTTGAGTTGAGTGGACGACCGGAGTTATTCCATAAATTTTCAAAACGTTGTGATTGACCTTTTGTCCATTGTCTAGGTAAGAAACCACGCTGAATTAAATTTTGAACACGGGGAGAGTACCACTCAAAAGGCAATTCCATTAATTCGATGAAGTAGCATCTTCAAATTGTACATTATTTTCGGCTTTGGAGGAAGAAGCACCACGGTAGAATTTGATTAGTTTTGCACCACCGCTACGTACCTCTTTGACCTCCATACCCTCAATCTTATTAGAATGGATCGGGGTCAGGGTCATAGTATGTACATAGTGGTTAATCTTCTCGTACATCGATTTATATTCTTCGTTTCTTTCATCTTCGAGAGGGATTCTGAATTGCGGCTTCTTCCGACTTATTGTCGCTGCTTCTTATTTGATTTCTTTTTCTTCTTCAGAACTATCTTCCCAATCGACATTAATGGTTGGTTTCCTTTGTCCAATTGTCCTAACGTCTCTACCACGACCTCGTCCCCGGCCTCGACCTCGGATGCGAGTTGTGGGGAAACCTTCACCATCTCGCCGTAAGGGAGTGGTGAGTGACTGTTGGACTAGAACTTCAGGTTCTTCGTTGTCCTGAACCTTCTTTGCTTCATTTGTTATGGTATCTCTGGAGAAGATCGTTTTCTTCGGTGGTGCATAATAAGCCGCATCCTCGTGGATTCCAATTTCATGTACGGAGAATGGTTGTAAGTCACCTTTGATGCACTGTTCCCTCCATCGTAGTATTCGATGCACCGATGTAGAGATGATGGTACCATCCTGTTTTCATGTATCCACGGTCGGCCCAGTAGAGCGTTGAATGACGTTTCTGAATCAATTATGTGAAATTTCGCGGTTGTCTTTGCTAAGTCGTCGGTCTTCATCAGTAGCGTTATTGATCCGAGGACTCTTTCTCCTTTCTGGTTGAATCCTCTTAATAACATTTTGTCCGCTTCGAGCTCGCGGGCATCAATTTCCAAGTATGCTAGCGTTCGAAGATTCATTATATTGATTGATGCTCCCGGATCCACCAATACTCGGAGAGTGTAAATTTTCCGATTGTAATCGAAATGTACAATGCTCGGTTGTGGTCTGCTGTTCCAAGTAGTAGGTCATCGTCCGTGAAGGTAACACCTTGTTGTTCCTTTAACGAGCAAACCTCATCTAAGGAATCTCCGGCCATTTGAGCTAAGCAAATTTCCGGATCAAGTAAGGCCTTGATCAGAGCTTCTCTCATCTCCTTTGATAAGATGAGAGCGTCGTAGATGCTCAGTTTGGCTGGTAGTTTCCTAAGATGGGCTAGCACGTTGTAATCCACTTTGTTTTCATGTGCCTCTGCTTCTTCTCGAATGGGTATTTCTTCTGCTGGGGTTGGTTCTTCTTGAACAACCACCTGCTTTCCTTTGTCCTTTGGACCCATTCTCGGAGGTAGAACTTTTCCACTTCTTAAGTTGACTTCTGTAATTTCTTCTGAATCTATTGTTGAGCTTGCCGGTGTCTCTTTTTGAATCGGAATGACAGGCTCTTCCGGATTAGCTTCAGAGTCTGAAGGCTCTAACTCTATCGTGACTGGAGCTCCTCGAAACTCGCAGATAGATTCGTTGCTTGTTGAACTCTCGTAGCCTCCTTGATGGATGTCTTCTTCGTTATTTTGCTCGTCGAGATCGTGTATGATTTGAGAATTGTCGTTGGTATCGAAATCGATATCCGGATTACCGTTAGTTACGTAATCGTTAGAAACGATCAAAACGTAGCCAACGCCATCACCCTTATCATTATATGATCCCACCGAAGTGAGCGAGATAATCATACGAGTCGGAGGTTCGAGGGATTTCTCCCCGAATCGGAAACAACTATCCTAGGATAAGCAGCCCCTAGTCTAGCCTTAGGTGTCTCGGTCTTCTCTTCTTCGTCAATTTCCTTCTTTTCTTCAATCGTCTCCTGTTGAGGTGGTTCTTCTATTGCATGTGATAGTACCGGCTTAACAGGTTTCAAACTCTGAATTGAAGCTCGCACCGAAGCGGTTTGGATGCTGTCTAAAATCTTTTCGAAGACCTCGTCCAAGCGGTAGTCCATCCATCGTCGGTCGTATAGGGATCTATCGGAATGATGGGATCGGTCGAGACAACATTGACGGAACCTCCTTTTCGGGGTTCCTTCATGTACTCCTTCGGGATCGTTATATTCCCTTTCCGCGAGTTGTCATTGAGCCAACTTTTGAAGGTAATACAATCTTCTATCTTGTGCCCAAGCATCCGGTGGTAAGGGCAAAAGTTGGGATCACCTTTTTTGTCGACTTCTTCGGTCTCTTAGGTTCCGGTAGTTGGAAATGCGGGGTCTTCATCAAAGCTTGCGGAACATTTTCGGCATCGCTTCATTCTTGAACGGATATTCTCTCGCTCAAAAGCTCCCTTAGTGTACGTTGCGGACGAGGTGGTTGTTCATACTCGCGAGATGACTGATAGCTGGGCCGGGGTTGCTGGTAATTCTGTTGTGGTTGCTGCGGCCGTTCTGGTGGTATTTGCATCGGTTGCTTGCCTTTGTCAACTGCTGCAACGATCCCGGACTTCTTTTCAAAAGTCTTTACAGGCTTTTGTTTATCTGTTTTATCGGTGAAACTTAATTGCTTTGCCTCCTCTTGCAAGCTTCCGGCCTTGCTTAACAACTTCTCGAAAGTCTTAATAGTAAATCCCTTGAGGAGAAGTGCTTATCGGGCCATGGATGCTTTTTAGTAAAATGCCGATCGCATGCTTCGTTCTTGCAGTTGTGGTTCACACTTCATGCTTAAGTTCCTCCATCGAAGTATGTAATCCACCAAAGTTTCATTCGGCTTTTGTTTCTCTACCACTAAATCACCTATAGTGATGTGGTGCCGAGACTCCAGCAAATCGCTCGATGAAGAGGTTCTCTAGCTCCGAGAACGTCTTCACCGAACCATTTGGTAGTCCGCATACCAATCGAAGGCGATTCCCGATGATCGCTGACGAACCGTCGGAAGAGTAATGCATCGCTCCCGCCGGCATTGCAACAACCGGCACGAAAGTGTGCCACATGCCTTGTCGGGGGTTCCCGGTCCCGTCGAAGGTCTTGAACGGAGGTGGTACGAAGCCTTTCGGGTATTGGACGGCGTCGAATTCTTCGGGTAAGGTCTACTCGTCCGAATGGATGTCCCGCTCTTCGATTGTGCTAATGCTTCTCGCACTCGCTGTTCTACCAAGCTCTTGATATCCTTTTCTGGAATCATACTTTGTGTTGCATCCTTCTTTAATTGATCATCCCCGTTGACGGATGTAATCTCCTTTCCCCCGTCTACAATGTGAATGACTTCCGGGGGTGTTTCCCTTTGTGGTTGTACTTGACTCTGGAGAGTGGCCAGAGCTACGGCCATCTCTTCCATCCTTTTCGCCATTTGAGCGATCGTGTCGTCTTTCTCCTGAAGCTGCCTTCTCATTAGTTCTGGCTCCTCTCTCTCTGCGGCTGCAGGAGCACCTTGCGAAGCTGATGAAGCTCGTGTCTCAACCATGTTGATTTCTGCGTATTCGTCGTCCATGAATTCCGATGAATCAATCTCGTCTCCGAACATTTCTTCTCTTTCTTTTGCCAATCGTCGGATATCGGTTCTCAACTTTTCCATGACATCTTCTAGCGGGGCTTTCTGTGTGTCTTCGTGGTTGTCGTGCGATAGCTGTCGGGTCCCCTTCTCATGAGTCCCCTTCATCGCGGTAGCACTTTCTTCGCATTCAAGTCTCTCGGCGAGACTTTCTTTCTCGGGCTGCTCGTTTCAATCTCAATCGCCCAGTAGTGGGACGCCATACCATCCTTCCGGTAGCGAAGGTCCAGGACCGCGATGGTCTGTCGGCCAAATGCTTGGAAGGTGGTATCCTCCTAATCTGTAATCCCGAGACGACAACAGGTGGACTAGCCTTCATTCTTTTACTTGGCTTTTCCGTCATGATGGCGGGTTCTACTCGGGGCCCAAGACGGGATTTGACGGGCACCCGCCCTATCCTTCGTAGAATTTCGATACGGGGCGGTTTTCCTTCTTTGCTAACTTTTCTACCAAAGTTTGCGGTCGAGCAAACGACGTAGTTCTAGTTCTTTTCTTGCGGCTATCGTTGTAATATGCGGGTCGTGGTAATGTGGCAGACAATCTTGCGAATATTTTCTTCATCTTCTCGCGGCGGAGAGGGGATGAAACCTACTTCCTCCCAAGAGTGGTATGTATTAAGGCAGCGGTGTATATTACGGCGATTCCGGAATTTCCTCTAGGAAAGCAACTTCGAGCGGCTCCGGCTTCTCTAGCGATCCTTCTACTTCGTTTCTTCTTTGGGTCCTTGTCGGCGACGGAATCTTTGAACTCGGACCCGATTTCGAAAACGAAGGTCTTACGAGAAGATCCGTACCCTCCACGGTAACGAGTCCATCATAATTCGGATTTCTTTCCCCTTTGATTTGGCAAAAGTCGGGGTAGGTGCAGAAACAACTAAACCGGTGGGGGTAGAGATAACGGTCCTTCTATGGACATCGGTACTCCTCTTAGTTGGGATCCTTTGCGGAGGAGGGAATTCTTGGATCGACCTAAGGTTGAACTCGAGCGACGGCTCCTCGGCTTCGGATACCTTGTTCATCGGTGCAAAGAGGGAGACGTCGGTGATCTTGACGTTCGTGTTTTCAAATCCTTGTCCAAATCGGATGATTCCATTGTCGGGCAGACTCATCCTTATAGACGGCGAGGTCCGATCCATTGGTAAAAGAGAAAATCGGTTTCGGGGCTTCCATTTCGCGGGTAGATTCCGGTTGTCAGTCCCAAGTTATGCTTCTTTTCTTTAGGACGAAAAGAAAGGAATTGAAAAGAGTCCGAACTCATTCTTGTTCATGTATTTATAAGAAGGAATCACTTATTAAAAGAATCATTTATTAGAGGGTTTGTTTATTTAGAACGGAGTGTTCAAAGGTGTAGAGAAGGTAACGAATCTGATTCGGAGTTGGAAAGGAAAAGAGAGTCTTAAGCAAGACTTCTCGACTCGAAGGATCACTCCTAAACTAACACCTATTGGGGGTCCACCCCACCTCAGAAATGAGGTAAAAGGATCTCGGAACCTCTCTGTTTAGGGGTGTCTAAACAGTGGCTCCTAAATCCGAGAGAATGTTGGTTATACTTGTTCAAGGTAGAAATGAACATAGTATCCCAACGGAAAGAAGGGTAGTTTGATCCATAAGGGACATGGATGCACTACCGATTTTTGAAAACAGAATTGTCTGATTAGAATGGAGAGAGGAATTTTCCCAAGCGGAGTCGCCAGAAATTTGTCGGCATATTTTTAGGTTATGTGTTTTATTTTGAAAAAGGGGGGGTCGCCTACAGAAGTTGTCAGCGAATTTTAAATTTAATTTAAATATAGATATAATTTAGAAAGTAGTATTTGATTTTGAAAATAATTTTAAATTCGAAGATTTTAAGATATGAAATCAAACCGATCTCACATCCCAAATAGTTTATATAAACGAGCAGCGCATCACAAACTGTGTATCTATCCCTAAGGATAAACACACTGCTTAATGGTGGGGCTCGATTAAATAAACTAGAAGATTTGTGACATCCGTTTGGTCTGCGAACCAATTTTATAAGCCGACAAATTCCCCTGCTTAATATGAAAACATTAAACGGGGTTTATATTACACGGGTTCTTTAAAATTCCTATAAGGGCAAGCCCCTATAGTTAATTACATCTTAAGTGACGGAAATCACCTAAGAAAACTCTCGATAATAATCAATAATTCTGCTCTCAAGAATTTCAAAAGTTTAAGTTTTCAAAGAATTGAATTTTTTTTTGAATCTCAATAGGGAATGTATCAAGTTTGGAACATTTTATTTTGGGAATTCAAAGGAAGAAAAGTAGGAGAAATTACGGATTCGAAGTGAACTTCGATAATCTCCCGACTATTCTATTGTTTGGCTTGGATTTAGGAAAGTCCTAATGTTTATTTAATGTTTTGATCTTGCCAATTTTAGTTAATTAGGGCTTATACTTATATGATAGAATCATACAAATAGCACTGGAAGATATGAGGGTTTATGTCGTATCGGACGACTACCTCGGAATCCTAAGACCGGTTAGGGCTTAATTTGCAATGCAAATGCCTAACGAAGAGTTGAGGATTTATGTTGCACTAGTGCAAACTACCTCGAAGTCCTATGGCTTTGTTGTTTAATTCTAGGAAAGTTTTGCTGAAGTGGGTTCAAGTTTTGTTGACGACGATGGCCGTCGTTGCCCACCATGCTCCGAGATCCTTGTTGTTGCGGAGGTTTAGTTTTAGAAGTCATAAATCGGGAGATGAGAGAAGTGTTTGGTTTAAGGAAAGTCTTAATTTCCATGTGTTTTTAACATTTTAATTAAAACGAGATCTTAAAGTTGATTAAACGAACCGATTAAGATCCCACGGTTCCGTCATCCCGGCACCGTTATTTTCATCGAATTCACTTAGTCCAGATGAATTTGCTAAACTCAACTAAATGAGTTCCGCACTTTCATTTGGACCGTGGGAAATCCCGTTAGCAACACGTGGGTTACATCATCCGAGGTATTCCCGATCATTCAATGAGACGTTTTAATTTAGTTGTAGTTGTAGCTTTGTTGTTCCGTTTGTGATTAAATTTTGAGTTGTCTTATATTTTGAAATGTTGTGGAGGTGAATTTTATCTTGTAGTGTCTTTTAATTTAGTTATGGGTTTCAGTTTTGGTTTCAGTCCTAAAGGTGTAGGTTTTCATGCAACTGTTGTTTATCATGCAAGAAATAATGTGCATTTGCAATAAAGCAAATTGCAAGAAAGTAAATTGCAGGAAAGTAAATTGCGATAAAATAAAAGCGTACCTGGAGGGTCTTCCCGTCATCCCAAGCTGCACTTAAAACATAGTTAGAATATTTAAGCAAGTTCCTAGGTAAAGCTAAGGTAAGGGTTAGGGTTTTCTACCAAATTCCTAATCCTATAGCTAGTCATTTCCTATGACGTCTAGGTTCCTTGTGTTTTTAGTTTGAAGACGATTTTCTTCATCAAAGAACGATTAAGTTCAATTGTTCTTATAAATATCCTATCATATTGAGGAAGTGCTTAAGAAGAATCCTAAACATCTTTTCAATATTTCTAGGATTATTTTAAGTCCAAGAGAATTTAATTATGTAAATGAATCGATCGTCCGAGGTTTTCAAGTTTTGTTATCTCGCTCAGATGAACTAGGATATTTGAATGTCCTATAAGTGAAGTAACATCTCATTTAATACTCCATTTAGGAGTTACAATAGTAAAAACTCCTAAGGGCAAAATGATATTTAATGATTTGTGATTCAAATTTAAGCTCAAATTAATGATTTAAGTTTGGAATAGTGTTCAAGTTATCTTAGATTTATTTTTGAATTCTTCATGTCTTTATATTTAATTTAATTTAATTTAATTTAACTTAATTTAATGTGATGTGGTTTAATTTAATTTAATTTAATTTAAGTTAATTTAATGTAATATGATTTAGTTTAATTTAATTTAATTTAATTTAATTTAATTTAATTTAATATAATGTAATATAATTTAATTTAATTTAATTTAATTTATTTAATTTAATTTAATTTTTAATTTAATTTAATTTAATTTAATTTAATTTAATTTAATATAATTTAATTTAATTTAATTTAATTTAATTCAATTTAGTTTGGTTTGATGTTACATTAAATTAATTTGATTTAATTTAATTTTTAATTTAATTTGATTTAATTTAATTTAATTTAATTTTAATTTATTTAATTTAATTTAATTTTTAATTTAATTTAATTTAATTTAATTCTTAATTTAATTTAATCTTTTAATTTAATTTTTAATTTGATTTTATTCATTTTAATTTTAATTAAAGAGTTCAATTATTTAATTTTAGTTTAATGATTAAGTCTTTCAATGTTTTAAATTTGAATTATCATTTTAATTAAGAATTAAACTCTAATGAGATGATTAATTTAGGGATTTTTAAATTAAAGAATGAATCTCTTCCTAATAATATCCCTATTTTAATAATTCCAATTTCATTATTCTTCCAAATTTAATCAATTATTTAATTAAAGTTTAATCATTTTAAATTGCTTAATGGGTTTCTACCCTTTAGTTATTAAATTTCAATCATCCAAATCAGATTAGGATCAAATATTTTACTTGTTAATTTTTTTATTAAACCTAAAGTTTTAATTAAAGGGTTAAGATTTTAATTACCATTTTGCCCTTCAAGCTTAATAATTTCATAACTCACTAAATTGAACTCAAATGAACTTGAAATTTTTATGTGACTTCACTCATATGTCAATAAAGACATTAGAGGAGAAAATGTGATTTTTCTGTATTTAATTTATTTATATAATTATTTTTGGTAGAAAATAGAGATTTCCAAGGAAAATTTAATAACATGACCAAGGAAAAGTTTCTGTCCTTAAGAAAATTATGGGACATTCCTAATGACCAGAGGACCACTTGGACCAAATTTTGTGATTTTTTGAATTATATTTTATTTATTAGAATTATTTTAAGTTCTGGAGTATTAATTAATTTAAAAATAAAATAAATGTTGAAAAATGAATTTTATGTTTTTCAAAAATCTCTCTGATATCAAGGAAACCAGAGAAGCAAATTTTGCAATTTTCTGATTTTTCTATGATTTATTATAATTATTTTAGTGAAAATGCTAGAAAATACATTTTTTTAATTTTAAAATTACCCTAGAACTTTAAAAATTAATATCTCACCAAATAGGCCTAAGAAAAATATGGGGTTTGTTCCTAAGTGATAAAAATTCAAAATATGACATTTTGGTGAATTTTATTATTTTTGTGATTTTTATTATTTTTTAATTATTAAAAATATTAAAATAATATTAAAAATCAACTTTTTTAGAAAATTGAAATTTTAATTTTCTTAAATTCCCCTGATATCAGAGAGGCTCTAAAACCAATTTGGTGAATTTTTGAAAGGTATTTTGAAAGTTATGAATTTTTAAAGTTTAAAATGACTAAATGGCTTAATCAACCCAATTAATAGGGCTAACCAAGTCCAATTGACTTCAAACTTTTATGGTGGGTTCCTCTGATCCTAAAGGTCAGTGGAGAATTGATTTCAAGTCAATTTGATCTATGGTTAACTCTAATTAATTAGAGACCTATTTTGAGTGTTTAAGCCAATTAGGGTTGTCTAAAATGAACCAACTCAAAACCTATTTTTCCTAGGGTTTTCTAGTCATAAGGAACATCACCAAATTTTCCTAAAATTTATTTCACAACATGCTATTTATTGGAATTAAAAGACTCAAAACAGTGACATGAATTTGAAAAATCAATAACTCTTCATAGGGATGGCCTCTGACTTTGGAAAATTCAGGGAATGTTCCCAAATTCGGAGGCTTCAAAAGCCCTATGGTCTCATGCCATGGTGAATTGTATACATGCATGGAGAATTAAATGTATGCAGAGAGTAAATAAATTATAAAAAATAAGATACTTGATGAAATTAAATGATTTCTTTTCCACATTATTCTCCTCTCGTTCATCTGAGCGAGAGGGTATTTTTATTTTATTTTTATGATTTTCCTACACAAAGTTATGAATTTTTGAAGTTTAGGGAATTAAATAAATAGAAAATACCCCTAATTTTCTACTTATCCACGCGGCGCCGCGTCATCCTTAACATCTCCGAAGACACACGCGTCGCGATCCCATTCGACGCCGCCATCCGCGTCAGCGCTCCCGGGACCCGCTGTATCGCTCCGTCTTCTGATCCGACGCGATCCTGGTCGTCCGTCCGCGCGTGTATTAAATGGACGGCATCCGTTCATCTTCCCCAAGTGTCCTCACCCGAGAGCCATCCACACTAAATCCCTAATATCTCACTCGATACTCAATGGATTTTCATGTTCTTGTACTCTATGGATTCGTCTTGAAGAGACGAACACATCTATACGGTTATCATGCATTGAAATTAAAGCATTTGAAATGGAGAATCTCCAGAAGCTCGGGATGAAGAATTAGTTCATACCTTTGCTCTGAGAGGTGAAGCCTCGATCAGAGATGTTCGGCACGTTCGTTGGAGCTGCAGGAGGCTAGGGATGAAGCCTGGGGATGTGGTGAATTGCCTAGGTGTGATTTCCACCAAGGCTGATCACAACCTTTGGAGTCTGGAACAACTGGGTGGCCTGGAGATGGGGCTTTTGCTGGTGGACACCTTCTCTTGGTCTGGTGAAGGTGTAGGACCAATCAATTTGAGGATTGATCCACCTGTGGAGAAGTGTCCCGGTTTTGGGTGGAATTTCAGTTGAGAAATTGGATTTTGTCGGTGGGGATTAGGGCAAATTGACACTGGGGATCAACTGCTCTAAGGGTGGAGAAGGGTTTGGAACAATTTTGGCAGAGTTTCGGCAAGGTTTTTGCAACTCTTTTTCATGGCCGTGAGGGGTGGTGTTTAAATAGGAGAGGGTGGAGGGCCTCCCAGGGAGAGTTAGGGCTTTGGATCAGCTGCTTAGGTCAAGGGAAGAACAGCCATGCTATCCATTTGGGTTGAGACAAGTCAGCAATGGAGAATTTCAATGTTGGCTCACATGTGAGCTTTCAGCCATGGAGTTTTCCGGCGGCCTGGTGGCTGGCCGGCCAGGCATGGGTCACCCTGAGGTTCAGGTGGGTCAGGGCTTGATGTTTGTGAAGGCAATTGGTGGCTGCCATGTGTAAAGGGTTTGAATCAAAGTGGAATGGGGTAAGGGTGTATTTTGGCTCAAATTGGTCAAATGCATGGATTGGGCTAGGTGCACCTTCCCATGGCTAGTTTGGGCTGAAGATAAAGTGGTTTAGGTCAGCATAATTAGTGGGGAAGGGTCACCATCCAAGTACAATTAAGTTTAAGCAAGGTTTAGTGGAGTCATGGAAGTGGCTAATCCATTAAAGGGAATATGGAAAGGGCCTCCTCCTCTTGCCATCTTGGGTATGGTGAGGTGGAAAGTAGATCCCATGGCTCTCATGTGGCTCATGCATGGCTTCATGGCTCATCTTTGGCTTGGGAAAAGTTTAGTCAACTTTCATGAGGAAGGATGTTGAAATTTTTGATGGATTTAAGGAGAATTGTCATAAGGCTTGATTTGGATTTATTTGGTGATAGATTTTAGAACTTAGGAAGTGTTTTAAATCAAAGGGATGATGAGAGGAATTTCATGTGGGCTTTGTTATGGACTTTGGGCTTTTGAATTTGTCTTGGATGGGCCTTTTAAGAAAGTGGGCCTTTGAATTTTAAAATGAATTTTAGGATGGAATTTTAGTAAAGGCTTGGGCCAAATAATTGTTGAGTTTGCTTTAGGGATGTTTCATGAGTAATTTGAAATAGATTTAAGGTGGTTTGGGTTTGAATTGGGTGAGTTTGGGTTAGGTTTGGGTCATGGGTCCAAATTGGGCTTTAAGGCCAAAAGTAAAATTGGATCCAAATGTCAATCAAATTGGACTTGGATTTGGTTTAAATTGGTGTTGAGAATGTTGAATTGAAGTTTAGAATTGAATTGGACCAGAATTTGAGTCAATTGGGTAAGTTTGGTTTGACATTGGGTTCACTTAGGGTTAAAATGGGTCAAATTGGGGGTTTTGATAAAAGTAGGGTAAATTGGCAAAATTGGCCCATGGTGTAGTTGAAAAAAATGAAATTGGGAATATTTGGGATTTTTTGGAATTTTCTGGGAATTTTCTGAATTTTTGGATTTTTTGGCTAAGAGGGGTATTTTGGGTATTTGGAGGGTATTGGGAGGTATTTTTGGAATTTTTGGTATTTTTGGCTATGAACGATCAATTTGAGTGATGTGGAAATGTTTGGGAATGATTTTGGGGAATTTTGGGTAATTTGGAAATTTTTGCAAATTTTGGGTAGTTTCAAGGGCATTTGGTAGGTTAGGCGGGTGTAAGGTCCCGGGGGTCAAAAATTGAAAATTTGGAAAATTGAAGATTGGGTGAATGTAAGTGGAGTAAAATCATTTTGTTTGAGCCATGAAGCCACATCAAGCCCATATGAGCCATGAAGGGACTCATTTGAGGCATTCACTATGTTGTTCTAACCCTCTTACCAAGGGCTTAGGGGTTAAGGACCATCCATGTGAATCACTCACATGAGTCAGGAGGTCAAGTTAGGTATAGGTGTGGTTTTAGGAGGTGTATGGAAGTGTAGTGTATGAGTGTAGTGTGTGTGTAAGTCAGCCCCTCACCAGACCAGGCCACCCAGGGCAGTCCTAAGGCCAAAGAGTCCTATAGGAACTCATCCTTTAAACTTCCACATTTGATTTCAACCCTCTAGGTGATTAGGGGTCTACGATCAAGCTTGTGGAGTTTGCAGGGAGTTTAGAAGTGGTTTGAATTTCTAAAAGGTGGGTCCCAATTCTAATCCTCTAAGATAGTCAAAGGAAAAGCCTAAGGCTAGATCCTAAGCACTAAAAGAAGAAGAGAAGACCTCATCAAAAATGAGGTCAACAAATGGGTCGTCTACCCTTCTGAATAGATGCTCCACTCTTAAATTGTGCTAGGGCCTCTCGCACCTGCTGTTCTACCATGTTTTTAATGTCCTTTTATGGAATCATGCTTTGTGTAGAATCCTTCTTTGGTGGTTTGTCTCCGTTGACGGATGTGATCTCTTTTCCTCCATCTGCAATATGGATAATTTCTGGGGGTGCCTCTTTCTGAGGTTGTACCTGACTCTGGAGAGTGGCTAAGGCAGCAGCCATCTCTTCCATCCTCTTTGCCATCTGGGAAATTGTGTCATCTCTTTCCCGAAGCTGTGCCCTCATCACTTCCGGTTCATCTCTTTCTGCAGCTGCTGGAGCACTTTGTGAAGCGGATGATGCTCGCGTTTCAACCATGTTGATCTCGGCATACTCCTCATCCATGAACACTGATGAGTCAACTTCATCTCCAAGTTCTTCTTCTCTTTCTTTTGCTAACCGTCGAATATCGGTCCTTAATTTATCCATGGCATCCTCTAGTGGTCTTTTCCGCACGGTCTCGCAGTTGTCTCATAACGGTTGTTGAACTTCCTTCCCGGGAGTCCCCTTTATTGTAGTAGCACTTTCTTCTGATTCAAGCCTTATGACGAGACTTTTCTTCTCAGGACATTATTTTGGTCTTAGCTCGCCAGTAGTAGGTCGCCATACCATCCTTCTTGCAGCTGGAAGCCTAGGACCGGATGATCTGTCGGCTATATGCTGGAAGGTGGTATCCTCCCTAATTTATAGACCCGATACAACAACGGGTGAACTGGCTTTTATCTTCTTCTTTGGTTTCTCTGTGGCAGCAACCGGCTCTATTCGGGGTCCGAGGCGGGATTTAGCTGGCGTCCGTCCTATCCTTCTTAAGATTTCTGATACAGGGCATCTTTCTTTCTTTTTCAATCATTCTATAACAGCTTGCAGCCGAGCCAATGGCGTAGTCTTATCCCTTTTCCTTTTGTAATTACTGTAGTACGCAGGTCGGGGTAATGCAGTGGCGATCCTACGGACATCCTCTTCATCTGATGCGGCTGAGAGAGGTTGAAACCTGCTCCCTTCCAATAGAGGTATATACTCAGGCAGTTCTTCTCTTTCCTCAGGGATTTCATCTAGAAAAGCAATTTCAGCAGCTCTGGCTTTCTCGGTCTTGGTGATTTTTCTGTTTCTATTTCTTCTTTGAGTCCGAGTTAGGGGTGCAACTCTTGAACTGGACCCAATCTCAAAAACAGATGGTATTGTATCACAATCTGTACCCTCCACGATGATAGGCTCATCACAGACTTGGATTTCCTTCCCATTCAGTTTGGCAGAAGTCAGGGTAGGTGCAGAGATGACTAGACCGGTGGGGGTAGAGACAACAGTCCTCTTACGAATAGTAGTACTTCTTTTAGCTGGAATTCTTTGCAGGGGAGGGAATTCTTGAGTCGATTTCAGGTTGAACTCAATCACGGGCTCTTCAGTTTCTGACACATTGGTGAAGAGAGTGACATCAGCAAACTTGATATCTGTGTTACCAAATCCTTGTCTGAAACGGATGATCCCATTGTCGGACAGTTCATCATTGTAAAGGGCGAAGTCCATACCATTGGTGAAGGAGAAGATTAACTTTGAGGCAGTCATTTTCTGCAAGGCAGATTCCAAATGTCAGTCCCGAATTATGCTTCCTTTCCGTCGTAAAGTTTAGGACGAAAAAAAGAAAGAGTCCGAACACATTTTCGTTTATCTTAGTGCATTGGTGATTTTTTTTAAAAGAGATTGTTTGTTAGAAGGTTCGTTTGTTAGAAACATAACGATTAAAGGAAAAAGGGTTATAGAAAAGGTAAAGGGCCCGATTTAGAATTGGAAAGGAAGAGAAAGTCTTATGCAAGACTTCTCGACTCGAAGGACCGCTCCTAAAGTAACACCTATTGGGGGTCCACCCCACCTCAGAAAAGAGGTAACAGGATCTCGGAACCTCTTTGTTTAGGGGTGTCTAAACAGTGGCTCCTGAATCCGAGAGGAGTTGGCTACACTCGTTCAAGACAGAAATGAACGGGGTATTCCAACGGAAGAATGGTAGTTTTGGTCCACTAGGGATATGGACTCACCACCGATTTATGAAAGCAAAACCATCTAATCAAAAATGGAGAGAGGAACTAGTCCCCAGCGGAGTCGCCAGAAGTTGTCGACATACATTTTTAGGTTGTGTGTTGTATTTTAGAAAAGGGGTCGCCTACAGAAGTTGTCGGCGAATTTTAAATTTTAAATTTAATTTAAATATATATATAAATATATATATATATATATATATATATATATATATATATATATTGTTTTAGAAAGAAACATTTGATTTTGAAAATAACTTTAAGTTTGAAAATTTTAAGATATGAAATCAAACCGATCTCACATCCCGAATAGTTTATATAAACGAACACCGCATCACAAACCGTATATCAATTCCGAAGAATAGACACACTGCTTGATGATGGGGCTTGGTTAAATAAACTAGAAGATTTGTGACATCCGTTTGGTCTGCGAACCAACTTTATAAGCCGACAAGTTCCCCTACTTAATATAAATGAATTAAGCAGGGTTTATATTACCTGGGTTCTTAAAGTTCCCTATAAGGGCAAGCCCCTATAGTTAATTACATCTTAAATGACGGGAATCATTTAAGAAAACTCTCGATAATGGTTAGTGGTTTTGCTCTCAAGAATTTCAAAGTTTGAGGTTTCAAAGGATTGAATTTTGGAAATTTCAATAGGGAATGGATCAAATTAGGAAAAGTTTATTTTAAGAATCCAAAGGAAGAAAAGTAGGAGAAGCTGAGGATCCAAGAAGAATCTTGGCAACTTCCCACACTATCCTATTATTTGGCTTCATTTTGAGAGAAGTATTCAATGTTTCCATCCTACCAATTTTAATTAATTAGGACTTATATTTGCATGACATGATCATACAAGTAGCCTGGAAGATATGAGTGTTTATGTCGTACCGAACGACTACCTCGGAGTCCTAAGACCGGTCAGGGCTTAATTTACATGACATGATCATGCAAATGCCTAACAAAGAGTTGAGGATTTATGTTGCACTAGGCAAACTACCTCGAAGTCCTATGGCTTGGTTATTTAATTCTAAGAAAGTTTTGTCGGAGTAGATCCGAGTTTCGTCGATGACGATGGCCGAGCCGCCCACCATGCTCCGAGCTCCTTGTTGTTGCGAGAGGTTTAGTTTTAGAAGTCATAAATCGGAGATGAGAGAAGTGTTTTGGTTTAGAGAAAATCTTAAAATCCAAGTATTTTTTTAATATTTTAATTAAAACAAATCTTAAAGCTGTTTAAACAGAACAGATTAAGATCCCACGGTTTCGTCATCCCGACACCGTTATTTTCGTCGAATTCACTTAGTACAGATGAATTTTCTAAACTCAACTGAATGAGTTCCACACCTTCATTTAGACCGTGGGAAATCCTGTTAGCAACACGTGGGTAACATCATCCGAGGTATTCCAGATCATTCAACGAGATGTTTTAATTTAGTTGCAATTGTAGTTTTGTTGTTCTGTTTGTGATTAAATTTTGAGTTGTTTTATATTTTAGAATATTGTGGCGGTGAATTTTATCTTGCAATGACTTTTAATTTAGTTTTGGTTTCAGTTTAGGGACTATTCTAGAGGTTTTGGTTTTCATGCAATAATCTTATTTAACATGCAAGAAAAGTAAAGTACAGTACTTGTAAGTAAATTGCAATAAGGTAAATTCCAATAAAATAAAAGCGTACCTGGAGGGTCTTCCCGTCATCCCAAGCTGCACTTAAAACACATGTTAAGGCATTTAAATATTTCAACAAGTACCTAGGTAAAGCTAAGGGAAGGGTTTTGGTTATCTACCAAATTCCTAATCCTATAACTAGTCATCTCCTATAACGTCTAGGTTCTTGGTTTGGTTTAAGGATGATTTTCTTTATCAAAGGACAATTAAATTCAGCTGTTCTTTTAAAATATCTCGTCGTATTGAGGAAGTGTTTAGGACGAGTCCTAAACATCTTTTCAATACTTCTGGGAATATTTTAAGTCCAAGTGAATTTAATTGCACAGGTGAATTAATCATCCAGGAGTTTAGTTAAACTTTGTCTCTTGCTCAGTGAACTTAAGTATTTGATTACCTGATGAATGAAGTGACATCTCACTTAATACTCTATTTAAGAGTTATAATAATTAAAGCCTTTAAGTGCAAGTTGGTTTATTGAGATTTTTAATCAAATTTGAGTTAATGATTGAAAGTGTTTTAATTTAATTATGAGGTTTTAATTAATAAATTTAAGTTTGGAATAGTGTTCAAATTATTTTAGATTTAATTTAAATCTTTACACTTTCAATTATCTTAATATTTCAAATTGATGTTCATGTTCCAAATTCACTTAGATAGAAAGAGGCGTTGAAATTATTGATATGTTTTGATTTAACTCTTAATTATTTCATTTAGGTTTGTTGTTAAATGATTTTAATTTAATTTAATTCAATTTGATTTTAATTTAATTTAACTTTATTTAATTTAATTTTAATTAAATTTTAATTTTACTTATTTTAATTTAATTTAATTTAATTTAATTTAATTTAATTTTAATTTAATTTAATTTAATTTAATTTAATTTTAATTTAATTTAATTTAATTTAATTTAATTTTAATTTAATTTAATTGTTAACTTTAGTTTAACTTTAATATTAATTTAATTTTAATTTAATTTAATTTAATTTAATTTAATTTAATTTAATTTTAGTTTTAATTTTAGTTTTAATTGTTAATTTGGATTATTATTTTAATTTTTAATTAAGAATTAAATATTATTAAAGTGACTTATTCAGGGATTTTTAAATTAAAGAATTAATATCCTCTCAAATTATATCCATATTTTTAATAATTCAAATTTAAATATATCCTTTCCAAAACATAAATCATTTAATTAATTAAAGTTTCATTTTGATATTTTCAAAGTGATTAATGTGTCTCTACCCTTTAATCTCTCTAAGTTTGAATCATCCGAGAGAAAATTAAAATCAAATATTTTACCCCTCATTTGGATTAAACCTAAAGTTTTAATTAAGGGTTAAAATTTTTAATTACCTTTATGCCCTTTTAAGCTTATTTATTTCATAACTCACTAAATTGAGCTCAAATGAATTTGAAATTTTTATGTCACCTCACTCACATGTCAATTAAGACATTAGAGGAGAAAATGTAATTTTTCTGAATTTAATTTATTTATATAATTATTTTTAGTAGAAAATAAGGGTTTTCAAAGAAAATTCAACAAGATGACCAAGGAAAGGTTTCTGTCCTTAAGAAAATTTTACAGTATTCCTAATGACCAGAGGACTACTTGGACCAAATTTTGTGATTTTTTGAATTATATTTTAATTATTATAATTATTTTGAGTTTTAGAGTATTAATTAATTATTAAATAAAATAAAAGTTGAAAAATGGATTTTATATTTTTCTTAAAGCTCTCTGACCTCAAGGAGTTAAAAGAAATAAATTTTATAATTTTGTAATTTTTCTTTGATTTATTAGAATTATTTTAGTGAAAAAAGCTAAAAACTCATTTTTTAATAATAAAAATTACATTAAGCCTTTAAAATTCAATATCTTACCCTAGGGACTTAGGAAAAATATTTGGTTTGTTCCTAAATTATTAGGAGTCAAAATGTGACATTTTTATGATTTTTAATATTTTGTGATTTTTATTATTTTTTAATTATTAAAATATTAAAATATTGTGAAAAATCAACTTTTTTAGAAAATTCCAATTTTAATTTTCCTAAACTCCCCTGATATCAAAGAAGCTCCAAAACCATTTTTGTGAATTTTTGAAAAGTATTTTTGGAGTTATGAATTTTTAAAGTTTCATTTTACATATGAGGCTTAATCAACCCATTTGGTGAGGTTAATCATGTCCAATTGATTTCAAAATTTTATGTGAGGTTCCCCTGACCCTAAGAAGCAATGGAGAATTATTTTCAAGTCAATTTAATGTGTGGTTAACCCTAATTAATTCAAATTCAATTTTAGGGGTTTAGGCCAATTAAGGTTATTATGAATGAATTAATTCAAAATATATTTTTCATAAGGTCCTCTAGTCCTAAGAAATATCACCAAATTTTCCTAGAATTTATTTTACAACATGCTAATTATTGGAATTAAAATACCTAAAACAGTGACATGAACTTGAAAAATCAATAAATTTTCACAGAGATGGTCTCTGACCTTGAAAAATTCAGGGAATGTTCCCAAGATCAGAGGCTTTAAAAGCCCTATGGTCTCATGCCATGGTGAATTGTCTATGCAAATGAAGAATCAAAATATTGAAAATAGTAAATAAATTATTAAAAATAAAATACTTATCAAGTTAACTTGATTTCTTTTCCGCATTATTCTCCTCTGTTCACTGAGCAAGAGGGTATTTTTATTTTATTTTTGTGATTTTTCTATGCAAAGATATGAATTTTTGAAGTTCAGGGCATTTAAATTATTCAAAAATACCCTAATTTCCTACTTATCCACGCGGGGCCGCGTCAACCTCGGCAGCTCCGAAAGCCCACGAGTCACGCTGTGATTCGGCGCTGCAATCTATCTTAGTTCTCTAGGGGTTTGCGGTTCATGTACCATTTGCGCCGTCCGGCTTGATCTCGACCGTCCGCTCGATACACGCGTGATCCAACGGCTCCTGGTCATCGTCTATGCTAGTGTGCACCCATGGCCGTCCACACTAAAATCCTAAGATCTCACTCGATTCTCAATGGATTTTTGTGTTCCTTTGCTCTATGGATTCATCTTGAAGAGACGAACACATCCATATGGTTTATAGGCTATGAAATTAACCTAAACAAAATGGAGAATTGCTGGAAGCTCGGGGGGAAGAATGAGTTCATACCTTTGCTCAGAGAAGTGAAGCTTCGATCTGAGAGTTGTGTCACCTTCGATTGAGTCCAGGCAAGCTCTAGATGAATTCTTTGGCTCTGGGGAATCGTCTAGGTATGAAAGTGACCAAGGCAGACCACAAGGCTTGGAGGCTGGAAGCAATGGCTGGCCTGGTGAGGGGGCTTTTGCTGGGGAACTTGTAAGGTTTGGTTCAACTCCTCCTTTGGCTGAGAGGTGGTGGTGTTTAAATAGAGGTGGCTGGAGGGCTTCCCAGGGGCAATTGGAGGCTTGGATCAACTGCTCAGGGCAAGGGAAGAACAGCCATGGTGGCCATTTAGGTTGGGACAACTCAGCAAGGGGGAATTGAATTTTTTGGCTCACATGGAGCTCTCGGCCATGGTGTTTTCCGGCGACCCAGGTGGCTGGCCGGCCAGGCATTGGTCACCATCTTGACTAGTGAGGTCAGGGCTGGGGTTTGGTGCATCAATTGGCTATTGCCATGTGTAAGGAGGTTTGATTAAAATGGCATGGGGTAAGTGTCGTTTTGGCTTAGTTTGGTCCAATTCATGGATTAAGCTAGGGGCACCTCCCCAAGGCTAGTTTGGGCTGAAGAGAAAGCCATTTGGATCAGCTTGATTAGTGGGGTCAAGTCACAATCCAAGTACAATTAGGCTTAAGCATGAGTTAGGGGAGACATGGGAATGGTTAATGACTCTTAAGGAGTGCTTAAAGGCCTTCCTCCTTTTTCCACTTATGGGGTGTTGACAATCCTAAGATTCTCATGGCTCTCATGTGGCTTGTGCATGGCTCCAAGGCTTGCTCATGGCTTAGGAATGGCTTGGCTCACTTGCATGAGAAAGGGATTTTGGGATTTTTGAAATTTAGGGGTATTTTGGCATGATGATTGATTTAGATTTATTTGATGATGGAATTGGAACTTAGTGAATGATTTTGATTAAATGGATGACAAATGAAAATGTCATATGGGCTTTAGGATAGATTTTGGGCTTTTAGAATGGTTTTGGATGGGCTTTTAAAGTGGTTTAACGAAGTGGGCTTTTGGATGAAAATTTTTGTGAAGGACCATGTCAAGTAAATGTTGCAATTGGTTTAGGCATGTGTCATGAGTGGTTTGGAACAAGTTTGAGGTGATTTTGGGTTGAATTGGGTTCAATTTGGGCTTTTTTTTGGTAAAGGGGCCAAGGTGGGCCAAATTGGGCTAACTTGGGATATGGTTGAGCTGAAGTTGGATTTGATGTAAAATTAATGTTGAGAAATGTTTATGGGAGTGTCACAAAGAGTTTTCAACTTTGGTTGGGTTTGATTTGGGATTTGGGCCCATTTGGGTTAGGTTTGGGCTTAGGTCAATTTAAGGGATTTTGATTTTGGGTTAGGTTTGGGTGTAGTTTGGGTCCAAATTTTGGGCAAATCAAGTTAGTGTTTTGTTTATGGGGATGTTAGGAAGGCCTTAGAAAAGATTAGGGGCCAATTAGAGTTGAATTGGGTTGGTTTGAGCTAGGTTTAGGTCATGGGCCAAAATTGGGCCTTAGGCCTCAAATTGAAATTGGGCTCAAATGTCAATCAAATTATACTTAGATTTGGTCTAAATTGATGTTGTGGATATTGAATTGAAGTTTAGAATTGAATTGGACCAGAATTGAGATCAATTGGGGTGGTTTGGTTTGACATTGGGTTCATTTGGATTTAAAATGGGTCAAATTGGGGGTTTTGGTAAAAGTGGGGTAAATTGGCAAAATTGGCTCATGGTATAGTTGAACAAAATAAAATTAGGAATATTTGGGATTTTCTGGAATTTTTTGGGAATTTTCTGAATGTTTGGATTTTTGGGCTAAGAATGGCATTTTGGGTATTTGGAGGGTATTGGGGGGTACTTTTGGAATTTTTGGTATTTTTGGCTATGGATGAAAAATTTGAGTGGGGGGAAATGTTTAGGACTAATTTTGAGGAATTTTGCGTAATTTAGGTAATTTTGCAAATTTTGGGTAGCTCCAAGGGCATTTGGTAGGTTTGGTGGGTCCGGGGCCCCGGGGGTCAAAAATTGAAATTTTGAAAAAATGAAGATTTATCAAATTTGAGTAAAATGGAATCACTTTGGTTGAGCCATAAAGCCACATTAAGCCCATATGAGCCATGAGAGGACTCATTTGGGGGCATTCACTATGTTGTTCCTAACCCTCTTAGCCAAGGGCTTAGGGGTTAAGGACCATCCATATGAATTTCCTACATGAGTCAGGAAGTCAAGTTGGGTGAGAGTGTGGTTTTAGGACTTGGAATGTGTGTGAGAGTGTAGTGTATGTGCAAGTCAACCCTCACCAGACCAGGCCATCCAGGGTATTCCTAAGGCCAAAAAGTCCTATAGGGAACTCATCCTTTAAACCTCCACATTTGATTTCAACCCTCTAGGTGATTAGGGGTCTACAATCAAGCCTGTGGGGTTCGCAGGGAGTCAAGAGGTGTTTGAATTTCTAAAGGGTGGGTTCCACTTCTAGTCCTTTAAGATTAGTCAAAGGAAAAGCCTATGGCTAGATCCTAAGTACTAAGGAGTGAGAAAAGAAGAGACCTCATCAAAAATGAGGTCAACACACCTCCTTACTTTATATATATGTATCAGCTTTATAATTCATCATAAAGTCACAATCCTTTCCTCACACATAGTTCTTTAAGTCTCTTAACTTTTCAAAATTACAGTTTTCTTTACTTTAAATAGTTAACTATAGTTCAATCCTCTCATACTAAAATATCTTAACCTTATAAAATTAACCTTTATTACTAAAAACCTTCATTCAAATCTACTATAACATTTAAATGAAAAAAAATTTAATTATCTAAAGTTAGGTTCAACTACTAAAAGTCATGCTAATAATTTTTGAAATTATATTAATTGAGAACAAATAAATGTTAATCTTTTACCCTTCCTCAAACTTAAGTTTTTCATCACATATAAATTTGAAAAGGTAGAGAGTAAAAGAAAACAAACCTTTTTGTCGTGGGATTTTCAAATCTTCAGAAGCTAAGTTCGTATTAATCAAAAAATTAAGCTAGCAAGAATGAAACAATTAGAAGCAGTGATATAAATAATATTAAAGATTTGCAGGGTGAAGAATTATAAAACACTTAAACATTAAACATCCAACATTACATCACAATCTCAATCCAAATCACTAAAGAAACTACCACAGAGTTCATTACATTTTCATTTTTTAACACGGAATATTATAGACTTCACACATCACAAAAAAATAAATAACAACACATAAAAGTACTACAACACATAAATGAAAACAGAAATCATAAAACTACCAATCATCATCACCAGCATCCTCAGCTTCATCTGCATGATCAGGCTGGTAAGGAACATAGCTCGGGCAGGTAGGAAATGTCACTCCAGTGTCTCCCCTCATATTTCTGACCTGAGCATCATGGTAAGCAATGTCATACTCAACTCTCCTCCTCATATAATCTTCATTAACATCTCTTTGAGCCTCGAATTTATCCATCCTGCTATGGAGTCTATGAATACTGGCACTCTGAATCCTCAACAACTCCATAACATCAGACAATGTAGGTGCCTTAGAAGTAGATGGTATGTCCTGGTTGGTAGTAGGAATATCAGTAATCCTACTTTCTCCTCTTCCTACTACATGAGACTCATAAGTAAGAATAATGATCTTGGTAATAGTCTTAGTGGATGGATGATGCACGAGACTTATATTTTACAAGAATTTATGAACTCAAATTTATATATTTATAATGATTTTGTTAAGTACAAGCATTCAACGCAAGTATACGTATCGTATCAAGTAATACAGGGCTCTAATGGAGTCCTGGTTATCGATCCTACAGGGAAGTTCGAAGTATAAGAATGCGTTCACAATATAAATAATATAGCACTAAAATCTATTTAAATAGCACTTAAGGTTTAACACATACTCCTACTAACACTATGCATAAAACAGTAACAATTAACTAAACTACAATTACTTTTAACAACTTAAAAAATAGAATTTACTAACAAACATACTAAACTAAGTATTTGAAAGGTTTTTGATATATTAGAAAAGTATCTTTCCTCTTGGAATGAGAATATAATGTGTGGATTGATATGAAACAATTATCTATATTATTGTGCCAAATAGGAGCACAGATGATTCTTTACCCTTAAAAGAGTACCCCCTCTTTTAAGCAAAAAAAGAACATTGACATATCCTAAGCTTAGTTACTAAATCTAAAACTAGGCTCGGAGGATACCGACTCTCACTTCGAAGCTCCCACTCACCCTTCACCCGAAGGCTAACCTTTGATATTACTTACTAATCTTAGAACCAATTTGGGGATTTCAGTCTATCACCCTGAAATCTCCACGTTGAAGTCCATCAAAACATATTTCCCTATTCATTTGCACTCAATTCTCATGAACTATGCAATTCATCCATAGAAATTGAATGGATCTTTCATTATTGTTGTAGGACCTTAAATCCTTTCAAACATAATGGTCAACAACATATTTTAACATTTCAATTGGCTAAATCCAAAATTAAATTAAGTTCGAAATGAAAAACCATCAAAATTTCTTCATTACATTAAAAGCACATTAAATCCACATCAATCCATCATCACATCTCTATGCAAGAAGAAAGACAATGGAGACTACACAGAATTCATGGAGAAGATACAATAAAACATGGATTTTATATATAAGAGAAAACTCATACAAACCATAAAAGAAAATACAACTTATCTCTTTCTCTTCCCAGTGCAATTCCCTTGAAATTCCTTTGAATCATCTTCTCCTTTTCTTTACAACACTTGATTCTCTCTTTAGAATGGAAAGGAAGAAGCAATCTCTCACTTTACTCCTTCTCCTTCACTCCTTGGAGAAGAATTCCTCTCAAATCCTCACTCTACACACACTTCTCCTAAACACTAACACTTAACACTCACTAAAACTACTCTAGAAGACACAAGATACACACCATTTTCGTCCAAAAACAATTAATTTTAAGATAAGTATGAAATCCCAAGAGTTTCCATAGGCATCCCTTCAAAAAGTCACCAAAACTCTTCAAATTTGAATTCCACCAATTTCGGGCACCGGCGGCGCTCTATCGTGCCAATATTTTCTGGAGTCTCTAGATTTGGGCACCAGCGGTGCCAGAACCCTTTTTCACCATTTTGCTCCTTTTTGTTTCTTTTTGCTCTGAATTCATTCCTTTTTGCTTCTTCACTCCAATCACCTAAAATCATCATACCTGTAACAAATCATGAAAGATACCTTTCTTTAAAGTGCAATATCATCAAAAATGGGTAAAATTATATAACAAAAACCGTATATTTTTTTGGTGCTTCAATGGACTAACTCCTCAGTACTATCAAACTCAACTCTAGACCGTGCACATAATGAATGAATAAGGGCAGGATGTCCTAACCCACTAGTGCTTTCTCCTCTAGCAATATTCTGAATATTCTTGAAAATAATCGATCCAATATCAATCTTCTTCATAGTCTGAATACAATAATTGAGAATCGCTCAATCTCTAGTGACTTCGCTGTGATGATAAAAAGGTAGTAATCTAGCAGAGATGAAATAGTGCCAAGCTTTAGATGCTACATTTAACTTGGAAAAAGGTAAATTAATCATTTGTCTTTGTTTTACTTTCCATTCCCCTTTTCCAACAGTAAGAAATGCAATAACTTCATTCATTTCAGCTTCCACCGTACCACAGTTTTCATATTCACAATATGAAGTTCCCCTTAACAGATAAAAAGTATTAATACATTGAGGTCTACCTTTTTTCCACGAATAAGGACATATTCAGTTTCAGTCCAAGGCATATTTGCATAAAATTCTCTAACAGTACCCATAATCACATCAGTAGTAAAATAACAAATGATTTTCCAATTTTGAACAAAAATTAACTGCTCTACAGATCCGCTCGGATTTTTAAAAGCCCGGTCTTAAATACACTTTTTGTTATACATGAATCAATTGAAACGATAATGTGCTTTCAAATTAATAAATCTATCTTCATCAAAATCCATCTTTCTCTTGCCTCTAATTGCTTTAGGAGCCATGTGAAATTGTCTAAAAATTTGCAAGAAAATCCAATAAATTTCAAAATCACAATGTAGGAGACTCCTAAAGAAACTTTAAGTAAATAAGAGCTTAAATCACCATGGAAAATATCAAAACTTCATCAAAAAATTCCAAATTTTAGATCTAAATAATGTTAGAAATTTCCATGGTGAAAATAAAAATATTAGTTTAAGGGGATGCTCTTACCAAGAGAAGTCAAGATTCACACTTTAAAAGCCTTGAAATTGCTTAAAATTCTTGATCTAGCAAGCCCTAGATTCCAAATATGTGTTGGCTAGAGGTAGAAGACGATGAAAATGGTTTAATAGGCGGGTCCAAGGGCAAAAATTGAGAATTTAAAGTGTTTCGGGCCATTTCTGTAATTGGGCGCCAGCGACGCACTATTTAAATTTAATTGCCCAACTCTTTGTATTTGGACGCATCAGCGCCAGTTCAATTTCTGGGTCCGTAAAATTTTTGCAGTCTCGATCATTTCAACATTATGCCATCACATAATTAGCCTCTTTAAGCATCTATTTCATCGATTAATCAACTAACTAACAACAAATTTACACAAACAACATAAAATATCACTTTAATATATAAAATCTACATACACACTTATGCATTCACCATATGAGTTCATCAAGGCATAAAAATTCAGCGTCGCAAACACACTACGATACTCTAACACCGAAAACTAAACACAAACATAGAATTCAAGCTTAACAAGTCCAAAAACATACTACAAAGTCAATCAATTCAATACTAAGCACACCAAAGAATAATAAAAATTCCAAATACAAAATATAAAGCAGAGTCACTACTCATCGTCAGTCTCAGTACTATCTTCTCCTATGATATCTCCCATAGTTTGATGATGCACAAACAGATTGTAGAAGGAATGATACAGGAATTCATCTGTCGAATCCTCAGCAATCACAACATTCCTTTCCATCATATTTATCAAACTTCATTTAATTCGTGCAGTGTGATCAAATTGTTCTTTCATCCTCTAATCTAAGTCATCAAATAAATTAAAAATATTATTAATAACATTCATAAGATTCTCTACCTCTATCTCCAACTTCTTAATCTCTTCAAAATCAGTTGAGAACTTTCAGGAAAGTAATGTTGAATAGGTCATGAACTCTGAGATGGTTGATCTGTAATGAGGCTCATATCATTCTCATCTTCTATTGCCTGACAGTCATCAAGATTAGTTGGGTCTATAGGCCTCCAAGGAAGAAGCACTTTTTCCCAACTTTCATATGGAACATGTGACTGGCTGCAAAGAGTAAATATGGTGGAATGATGTCCAAGCCCATATTTAGATCCATGAACAATCAATCCCAATAAAAGTTTCACGATTATAGTACCTAGATCGATCAGCTTTTCAGGTTGAATACAGTAAATTAAAATCGCACTTTCCTTTGTCACTTTGCTAATTTTCATAGTAGGAAGTAATTTTGCAGAAATGAAGTAATGCCATTGCTTTGACTCCGGATTTAAAAACGCAGTAGAAAACTTACAAATCCGTTGTCTCTTATCTCCCACTCTTTACCTTCATCCTTCAAATAGTAATAAATTTCATTCATGTTGTCTCTCATCGCATCAAAATTCGTATAATGGCAGATTGGCAAGTTCTCAATCATAAAAAAACATTAATCTTTAAAGGAATGAATGGTACAAATCTTCCTTACAAATAGATGAATCCTTGGTTGATTCCATGAAGATTTGCATAAAACGCTTTCGCAACAGGAACGACTACAGCTGTAGTAGTGTAGCATAACACTTCCCAACGCCTCAAAACAATAATCTCTTCTACTCGAGTACATGGAGTATCCAAACCTTGATTCACAAAGCCTCTTTCTTTGATAATACTCCTCTTCATCATCACTTTGCTGAATAATCGTTGCGCCTCGAAACTGATGAACTTTTGTCAATTGAAAACTTTAAATCTCAGGGTTTCTACAGAGTCAGAATCCATTGGATGAAAATTTGGAATGAAACATTCATTTTTGTAGAGTTTAGGAGTTCAAAATCGAGTTTAAGGAGTTAAAAGGAAGAAAATCCTGCCTAAAATCCCTAAAAATTGCAATTTGAAACTCCAAAAACCTTCACCAGACTTTTAGCACCGGCAGAGCTGAATAGGATGTCGGCAGCTCCAAAATACCAAAATAAGGTGCTGCTCTCTGGAATAGGGTACCAGTGGCGCTCATTCTAGCGCTGGCGGCACCAGTGTTAAAAAATGCACCAAACTTCATTTTGGTCCGAAATATTCTAATTCTTCAATATGATTTAATAATTTCCAATCTTTTATGATATTTATGAGTGGGTAGGACTCAAATATGACTAACTATAAGTACAACAACTAATAACAAGCAAGCAAATATAACGAAGATAAATATGGATTGCCTCCCACAATGCGCTTGGTTTAATGTCGTCAGCCTGACAAACATGCAGTTATTCAGGGCAACTCAACATTAAAAACTCTTTAAAATCTAGTCGATATCCTTCGAAATATTGTTTTAATCTATGCCCATTAACTTTAAATATCATTCTAATTTCCTCAATATCAATAGCTCTAACAGAAGAAACTTTTATAACAGTAAGAGGTTCTATCCACCTAGACTTTAGTTTTATAGGAAATAATTTTAATCATGTATTATATTGCAAAAATTTCTATCCAGGTCTGAATTTCTTTCTTAATATCTTTCGATCATGCCATGATTTCATTTTCTCTTTCTAAATTCTGTCATTATGATAAGATTCATTTCTAATTTCTTCCGATTCATTTAATTGCACAAATTTCTTCTCACCTGCATTCTTTAACTTAATAATCAGCTCTTTTATCACCTAATATGCTTTATGCTCCAATTGTACAGGTAAGTGGCAAGTTTTTCCAAATACTAGTCTACAAGGAGACATTTCGATAGGTCTTAAAAGCAGTCTTATATGCCCATAATGTAGTATCTAATCTAATAGACCAATCTAATTTATGAAGATTCACAGTTTTCTCCAAAATTCTTTTAATTTCACGATTAGACACTTCTGCTAAACCACTAGTTCTGTGATGATAGGCAGTAGAGATTTTATGAATAATATTATATTTTCCAACAAATCTCTGAATTAAATTATTTCTAAAATGAGATCCACCATCAATTATGATCTCTCTCGGCATTCCATATTTGTAAAAATATTTTTAATTAAAAACTATGAAACACCTCGAGCGTCACATCTAAGTAAAGCAATTGCTTCGATCCATTTTGAGACATAATAAACAACAACCAATATATATAAATTTCTAAATGAAGGAGTAAATGGTCCCATAAAATCCAATCCCCATACATCAAGGATCTCAACTTCTAAAGTAAAATTTAGAGGCATTTTGTTTCTTCTAGAAATATTACCTACTCTCTGACATCGATCACCTGATTTTATATATGTATATACATCCCTAAAAGGAGTATACCAATAAAATCTAGATTGTAAAACCTTATCAGCATTTTTATCGGTACCAAAATGTCCTCCAAATTCTGAATCTTGACAACTCCGTATAATTGGTTCAATTTCTTCATATGGCACAGATCTTCTCATAATAAGATCCTTACAATGTTTATATAAGTAAGGCTCATCCCAAAAATAAAATTTAGCATCATATCTAAATTTCTTTTGTTGTTGCCTTGTTAAATCAGGAAGCATAATATCACTTACTATATAATTCACAATATCAGCATACTAAGGCAAATTCCTTTCCCTAATGATATAAAGTTGTTTATCAGGGAAAGTTTCTATAATTTTCTTCTCAAATTTAGATACTTTATAGTACTTCATTCTAGATAAATGTTTAGCAATTTGATTATCAGTTCCTTTTCTATCAACTCAAAGTCAAATTCAACATTAGAAGTATCCATCAGATTAATCTTGGTTTGACATCCTTCTTTTGCATTAAATATTTGATAGCTGAATAGTTTGTATGCACTATACACCATTTAGTTCCAATCAGATAAGGTCTAAACTTTTCAAAAGCATACTCAATAACTAATAATTCTCTTTATGTAGTGCCAGATTTAATCTGAGCTTCATTAAGAGTTTTACTAGCATAGTAAATAACCTTAAACATTTTATCATACATTTGCCTTAAAGTAATTTCGATTGCATAATCACTAGCATCACACATAAGTTCAAATGGTTTCTCCCAATCAGGTGAAACAATTATAAGGGCAGTGATTAATTTTTCTTTTAATAGTTCAAATGCATTTAAACTTTCTTCATTAAAATCAAAATTCTTCTTTTTTAATTTTTAAAAAATCTTTAATATAACGCCTATAAACCCAACATGTCTTAAGAAATTCCTTACCCCTATGAGGTCGTAACTTCTTAATAATCTGAATTTTTGTAGGGTTAATCTCCATACCAAGTTCACAAATTTTATGCCCAAGCACAATTCCTCCTGCAACCATAAATTGACATTTTCTCAATTTAGAACTAAATTTGATCCAAATACAACAAAATCATCCATAATTACTTCTATTCCATTATTGATTAAATTACTAAAAATATACATCATACATCTTTGAAATGTTGTAGGTGCATTACATAATGCAAAGGGCATTCTTTTAAAAGCAAAAGTCCCATAAGGGCTAGTAAATGTAGTCTTTTCTTGATCCTCAGGAGCAATTGGTATTTGATGATAACCAGTATATCCATCGAAAAAAGCAATAGTACTTGTGTCCGGCAAGTCTATCCAACATTTGATCTTGAAAAGGAAGAGGAAACTGATCTTTCCTAGCGACAACATTTAATTTTCTATAATTAATACAAATTTGCCAGCCATTAATTTGTCTTGTTGGTATAATTTCATTCCGTTCATTCACATCAATAGTCACTCCTCCTTTCCTAAGGACAAAATGAATTGGACTTACCCAAACACTATCTGAAATTGGATAAATATTTCCAGCATCAAGCCATTTTAAAATTTCCTTCTTAACTACTTCTTTCATCATTGGATTTAATCTTTATTGTGGAACATATCTTGTTTATGTTGTTCATCTAACAAAATGTTATGCATACAGATCGAAGGACTGATTCCTTTAACATTAGCTAAGGTCCAACCAAAAGCCTTTTTGCATCTTTTTAAAGTATCCAATAATTTTTGTTCTTGATATTCATTCAAATCCGAAGATACAATAATTCGTAAGGTAGATGATTCTCCTAAAAACATAAACTTCAAATGATTAGAAAGAATTTTCATTTCAAGTTTAGGAGGTTTTATGATAAACAAAATTAAAATTTTATCATCACTTTTCATATTATCCAACAATTCAAATCTTTTCTAAACATAATCTAAATCTTCATTCTTCATATCATCAAAATCATCTTCAAATTCATTATTATCCTCACATTTCAAATTATCACATTCTCTTTTCTCTTCCAATATTTCTCTAAAATGATCATCTCTCAAATAATCACAGATTTCCATTTGAAAGCATTCATCATCTTTCTCTATTGAGGGATGTTTCATTAATTTTAGAATATTAAATGTTACCTCTTGATGATTAACTCTCTAATTCTCCTTTTTGAACATCAATCATAGCTCTTCCAGTAGCAAGAAATGGTCTTCCCAAAATAATTAGAATTTCTTTATCTTCCTCCATATCTAATATAATAAAATCTACAGGAAAGATAAATTTGTCCACCTTAACTAATACATTTTCCACAACTCCTTTAGGATAAGTAAAGGAATGATCAACTAACTAAAGAGTTATAGAATTAGGTAAAATTTCTCCTATTCCCAATCTTTTGAAAGATAATAAAGGCATAAGGTTAATACTAGCTTTGAGATCACATAAAGCTCTTCCGAAAAAAATTTCACCTATACGATAAGGGATAGTGAAACTACCAGGGTCTTTAATTTTTTCTGGAAGCTTTTTCTAAATAATTGCACTAAACTCTCCTCTAAGTGCAACAGTCTTGTGGTCTATGAACTTTCTTTTCATTTTAAAAATATCCTTCATAAACTTCGCATAATCAGACATTTGTTCTAATGCTCAAACAAAGAGAATATTTACTGTTAATTTCTTAAGGATGTATAAAAATTTTCTAAATTGGTTATCTCTATTTTTTTTTTCAGTCTTTAAGGAAACAAAGGTGGTGGTTTTTCTACAGTAATTTTTATTAGTTTAAGCGAATATTCTATGTCTGGATATATTTTACCAGTCCCTTTTTTCAATTTTGACCTTCTCTTTCTAGTTTCAACTTCTTTTTGCACTCTCGTCTCTAATTTTTTTCCACTCTTTAATGAATAGCCTTAATTTGCTCTTTATTTTGATCTTTTGGATTTATCTCAACATTACTGGGAAGAGTTCCTGAAGGTCTATTATTAAGCGTAGTAAAAATATATCCTAATTGATTCTCAATGTTCTTAATCGCAACACCTTGAGTTTGTAAATGATTACCCATATTTAAAATTAATTCTTTAGTAGACAACTGCTTTTCCTTAAATTGTGGGTAACTATTAAAACCTGGAGGATAAGAAGGTTGCTAATTTGTGTTTCTTTGGTTGTTCAAATTCCCTACTGGGTTCACAGAATTGTTTCCCCGTTGCGGGTTAACAGTAACATTGTTATTAGTACTCTGGTTTAAGTTTAGGTGGTTTTTCCAATCAGAATTATAATAGTTTGAATAAGGATTGTTGGGTTTATTATTTATAGCATTCAAGGACTCATATGAAGTTTAAGATTCTATCACCTGTCCTAATGAATTTTCCTCCAACACTGTAGGTGTTTGAGAATATTTCATTCCATATTGATCTAATTTCTTTGATAAGGAAACAATTTGAGAGATTATCATAGTTACAACATCAGAATCATGAATACTAGCTACTCTCTTAGGATTTACCCGCTCAGAGGGGCATTGAAAAATTTTTAGTAGCCATCTGTTCTATTAATGAATATGCTTCATCAAAAGGTTTTCACATTATTGATCCACCAGTAGTAGAATCTATCATCAATCTAAGAAATCCCACAAATCCATTATAAAATATTTGAATTATTAACCAATCTGGTAAAGCATGATGTGGACACTTCTTAAGGAGATCTTTAAATCCTTCCCAAGCTTCATATATTGATTCCCCTTCAAACTGACCAAAATATGTAATATCATTTCTTAGCTTAGAAGTTTTTTTATGGAGGAAAATATTTTGACAGAAATTTTTGTGAAAGTTCACCCCAAGTTCTGATAGATTCAGGTGCTAACAAATTTAACAAGGCCTTGGCTTTTTCCCTTAATGAAAAAGGAAAAGTCTATGTCTGACAGCATCATACGACACTCCATCATATTTAAAACTAGCACACAGTTCTAGAAAACTAGCGAGATGTAAATTATGATCTTCATTAGGTGTTCATCCAAATTGATTTTTTTGTACCATTTGGATAATAACATGTTTAAGCTCAAATGAATTATCAACAACATCAGGATTTTCGATAGTTAAGTGAATTTCATCTGTTGTTGGGTTAACATAATCTCTTAAAGGTTTTTGTAAATTTTCATTTTCATTTATTTGATTATCTAAGTTTTTCGCCATTTTGTGAGTATCTTCAGATTATTTTAGTTGTTTTTGAATTATTTTAATACTACCCTATAATTCTTAATCATAAGGAACTAAGACTATAGATCCAAACCTACGCATACAAACTCACACAAAACACAATAAAAAAGTAAACAAACACACATAATTGCAAACTACAAAGTAAAGGTTTTTCAAATACTACAATTTTAACAGTTACTGTTTTATACCTTCCCGGCAACGGAGCCAAAACTTGATCCGGTGCGCTGCCTCTAACGTAAATATTCAAAAGATGGTTTCAGTTTAGTTTCATAATAAGATTAATTTAATTAGGCAGTCACTCATATATGCAATTATACGTATCGTTCATGTAATACAAAGCTCTAGTAGAGTCCTAGTTATCGATCCCA
Source organism: Papilionanthe hookeriana x Papilionanthe teres (assembly GCA_022702705.1). Classification (NCBI taxonomy): domain Eukaryota; kingdom Viridiplantae; phylum Streptophyta; class Magnoliopsida; order Asparagales; family Orchidaceae; genus Papilionanthe; species Papilionanthe hookeriana x Papilionanthe teres. The sequence continues at coordinate 11,159,802 of CM040432.1, read as the reverse complement.
TGAGAAAGGTTGGAATTTTTCAAAGTATAGTAAAGATTTGAAATCCAGTGCTCAATTCATAATGCAATTTCAATTATTTCTAAGTTGTTAGTGCAAAGAGAACTAAATCTAAATCAACTAAAATTACTTTCTAAATTTCTAAACAAGATTAACTAACACACACACACACTAAGTTTTGTATTGAAAGATTCGAATATGAAAAAATATCTTTCCTATTACAATGATTTTATGATAAGTGATTGATATAGATTGATAATAAATATGTATTGTGCTAAATTGGAGCATTCATATTCTTTACCCTTTCAAAGTACGCCCTCTTCCAAGTTATGTAAAGAACATTGACAAATCCTAGGCTTGCTCACTAAATCCATGGTTAGGCTAGGAGGATACTAGCTCTCACTTTAGAGCTCCCACTTCCCTTCACCTGAAGGCTAAATCTAGCTTTAGTTACCAAACCTTAGGACCAAATTGGAGATTTCAGTCTGTCACTCTAAAATCTCTATTTCAACGCCCATCAAAGCATATTTATCTTTTTATTTGCAATTAATTCTCATGAACTATGCAACTCATTCATGGAAATTGAATGAATTCTCCACATTTGTTGTAGAACACTTAGTCCTTTTGGATTAAATGCTTCACAACAAATTTTAACAATTCTATTGACCAGATCAAATAATAAATGAAGTTCAAAGTGAAAAATCAACACAATTTCTTAACATTTTTATGGTGCATCAAATCTACATCAATACTTTACCACATCTCATTGCAAGAAGAAAGACAAAGAAATCTACTCATAATTTATGAGGAAGATACAATAATATATGTATTTTATATATAAAAGCAAAGTCATACAAACCACAAAAGTAAATACAACTTATTTTAATTTCATCCCCAAGCAAATCCCTTGAAGTTCCTTTGAATGCTTTTCTCTCTTCACTACAACACTCAATTCTCTCTTTAGAATAGTATGGAAGAGGAAATCTCTCACTTTTCCTCCTCCTACACTCTTTAGAGAAGAATCCCTCACAAAACATGACTTCTACATACTTAAACACAATTACCGCACACTCTCCACAAACCCTAACACACTTTCTTCACTCCAAAAGACTTCTCTCCTTCTCCTCTCTCTTTCTTGGCATCCAAATCAGCATGAAATAGTTTAGAAACAAATTTTCCAAAGGTTTCCTCAAGTAACCCTTCAAAAATCATCCAAACACATTAAATTTGACTTAAACTGACATCGAGCACCGGCGGCGCTGGACAGGGTACCGGTGTCATTGGGCCACTATTTAAATTCTGAACTTTCTGTATTTGGGCACTGGCGGCCCCCATTCTGGCGCCGACGGTGCTAGTAAGCTGAATTTATCATTTTGCCTCTTTTGGCCCCGAATTCGTTCTTTTTTGCTTCCTTTTGCTCCAATAACCTAAAATCATAATACCTACAACAAAACAAGAAGAATACCTTCCTTTAAAGTGCAATATCACCAAAAATGAGTACAAATTAAATAGAAAAATCCAACATTTTTTTGGTGCATCAAATTCCTAAGTAAAAATTTATTTTGTAGGGAAATTTAAACCCTCTTGGGTTGGGTGACTAGTCCAAGGGAGGCTTGTATGAGAAAGGAAAAGATTCAAAAGAACTTTAAGAGTAGGTGGAGAGGAACTTGAGATAAGTATCATTTGATTTTAATTGAGACTTCTTGTACTTTGTACATGGTTTCTACTTCTAAAACTATTTGTGGTTTTGTTTTCTCCATGAATTCTGAGTAGTCTTCTTTATCTTTTTTCTTAAAATGAAAACTAATTAAGTGTTGTATGAACGTTATGGAAGTATTGATTTTTAATGTTGGAAGAAGTGTGTTGATTCAATCCTGACACATCATTTACTTTTTGATTTGGCTAATCATGATGTTAACATTTGTTGTGAGAACATGTAAGATTCAAGTAGGTATTATCTTATCAGCAATAGGTAGGAATCACATGGGATTGTTTTGCATGATAAAGTAATTCATATAATTTTGTGCAAATAAATAGAGAAATACACTTTGATGGGTGTAGAATTAGAGACTTTAGGGTGACAGACTGAAGCCCCTAATTTCTTTTATTTTTTTAGGTTTTGATGTAAAAGTTAGCCCCTAGGTGGAGGGAAAGGATGGAACTCTAAGGTGAGAGCTAGTATCTTCCCTACATAACCCATCTTCAGAACTATTCAAACTTTAAACTAGCCAATGTTCATTATAGCATCTCCAGTAAGGGTAAAGAATAAAATTGCTCCTATATGACACAACACATTTTGATTACTTCCATAACAGAATTCCTTACTTATTACTCATTCATGATAAGAAAAAAGACATTTTCATTTATACTTCTTTAAATCTTAAAGAAATCTTATTATAGTTAGATAATTGTTCACTTTATTTCGTAATTTAAGAAAATACCAAAAAGAATCATATTTTAAAGTTTTTATTATCTAAAACTGTTTAAGTAAGTGTCTTTTTCTAAATAAAATTTTTGTTCCAAAACCTTTTTATCTTTTAAATATCCATAAATTTTTCTCGTGGGAATGATATTTCGTGGCTTAATCCGAAAGTCCTATATTACTTAATAACAACACGTATACTTGCATAAAATCCTTAAATTTAAAATATCACTATTGCATTCTCATTTGCATCGGAATCAGTTTTTTAGCACCATCGTAAAGAAGAATATTTTATTTTACAAATATAAGTTTAATTGGATTACCATAAGAATAATTTTATCAGTATTCATCTGGTAGTTAAGAAAATCGGGATCAAATTTTTGGCGTCTTTGCTGGGAAATCAAAACAAAAATAAAATTTTCTTTTGATTTGAATTTAAAATATAAATTAAAAAAAATTAGAAGAGCAAAATTTCTATTTGTAGAAAGTCTTATTTAAACCTTATTTGTTATAGTGTGTTTCACTTTATTTTATTGTTGTTATTATTATTATTTTATAATAGTTTATACAAAGTTTAGGTTCTGAAGGACTAGTGCCTTATGATTATGAATTAGAACAAACTATTAAAAAAATTAGAAAAATTAAAAATTCAGAAAAAAATAAAAAATTTCAAGAAATGGTAAATCAATTTAATAAAAATGCTGAAATTTTCCATGAATTAAGACCATTAAGAGATTATGCAAACCCTACAGTGGATGAACTTCGTGGTAGTAATTAAAGTCCTACTGTAGCTGCTAATTCATTTGAACTTAAACCTGCTATTATCTAAATGGTATTGAATAACCAGTTTGGGGATCACCAACTGAAGATGCAAATTTGCATCTTACCATTTTCTAACATTGTGTGTTACATTTAAATATGGTGTTTTTGAATATGCTATTAGGCTTAGGATTTTTCCATTCTAACTTTGAGATAAGGCTAAGATATGGTTGAATTATTTAGCACCTGGATCTATCAATACTTGGGACGATTTAGCATATAAATTCTTTGCTAAATATTTTCTACAATAAAAAACTGTGAAGCTTAGAAATGATATTTCATATGTTTGTTGGTTTGAAGGAGAATCTATTTACGAAGCTTGAGAACGATTTAAAGAACACTTACCAGATTGGTTAATTATTTAAACTTTTTGTAATGGATTAGCTGGATCTCTTAAATCTATTATCAGTGCCGCTGCTGGTGGATCATTGATGTATAAACCATTCCCTGAAGCTTTTGCTTTAATTGAAGAAATGACTACTAATAATTTTCAATAGCCTTTTGAAAGGGTACATCCTAAAATGGTAGCCAATATTCATGATTCTGAAGCTTTTTCCATGTTAGCAAATCAAGTTGCTACAATTTCAAGGAAGATAAACCAATTTGGATTGAATTTTTCTTAGCCAAATATAACGATTGAAGAGAATTTAATAGCCAAATGATTGATTCTAAAACATCAATTGAGACTTTGAATGCTATTAATAACAATTCAAATAATCTATTTTCGAATTACTATAATCCAAGTTGGAAAACCCATCATAATTTTAACTGGAATAACAATTTGGGGGGTACAAATCAGCAATGGGGAAGCAACCAAGTAAACTGATTGGGGAACTGGAACAACTAAGGTAATAGTAATTATAGACCTACCTATCCTCCAGGTTTCAATAATAATCCACAATTTAAGGCTAAGAAGTTGTCTATAAAATAAGTGGTATTACAAATGGGAAATTAGTTACAAAGTCAAGAAGCTGCTATAAGAATTATTGAGAATCTGTTGGGATAAATTGTAAATTCTATATGTAACAGAACACAAGGAACACTTCCTAGTAATACAAAAGTTAATCCTAAATACTAGAATAAAGAGCAAGTAATGGTTGTTTAACATAGAAGTGGAATATAGTTGGAAAGTAGAATTCAAAAAGATATTGAAGTAGAGAAAGAAGAAATTAAAAAATCTAAAGAGGACGCTCTAGATAATTTTAGGAGACCTATTTCTCACTTAAGATTGATTTAGAAAAGCCACCAACACCTCCATTTCCTTAAAGACTTCGTCAATAAAAGTTGAATAAGCAATTTTCAAAATTTAAGTAAATCTTTAAGAATAACATCCCTTTTGCTGAAGCTTTAGAACAAATGCCAAGTTATGTGAAGTTTATGAAGGATATTCTTAAAAAAAAAAGAAACTTTTAAAATAATGAGACTGTTGCATTTTTTGAAGAGTGCAGTACTATAATTCAGAAAAAACTTCGTGAAAAGCTTAAAGATCCAGGAAGCTTCTCAATTCCATGTGCGATATGAGACAGATTTTTTGGAAAAGCTTTATGTGATTTTAATGCAAATAGAAACCTTAAACCATTATCTATATTTAAAAGACTTGGATTAGGAGAAATATCTCCTACAACCATAACCTTGAAATTACTAGATTGTACTATAACATATCTTAACAGAGTTGTAGAAGATATTTTGGTGAAGGTGGATCAATTTATCATTCCTTTTGATTTCATTATGTTTAATATGGAAGAAGATAAGGAGATACCTGTCATTTCAAGGAGACCATTCCTAACAACAGGTAGAGCAATGATAGATGTGCAAAAACAGGAATTAACTATCTATGTAATAAGAAAACGATCACTTTTAATATTTCCAAATCAATGAAATACCTTGCAAAAGGTAAAGATGATGAATGTTTTAGGATGGAAGCAATGAGATATCTTAGTGAATGCCATTTTAAAACAACTTATGAAGAGAATTAAGAATTGAATGAATTGGAACACGAGCAAGAAGAGGAATTAGAACATCTTAATTATTTTATCAAAGAAAATTCAAATTTTGCTCAAGAAATTTTTGAATTTTTGGACATGACAGAAAAAGACAAATACTATTGTCCATCAGTTGAGAATCCTCTTGAACTTCAATTGAAATTACTTCCTAAGAATTTAAAATATGACTTTTTAGGTGATTCCTCAAATTTTCTAAATATAATTTCCTCAAATTTAACTTCAAAAGAAGAAGACTGTTTGCTAAAATATTTAAAGAGATATAAGAAAGCCTTTGGATGGACAATTGCTGATATTAAACAAATCAGTCCTTCATATTGTAAGCATAGAATCTCGATGGAAGAGAAATCCTCAAAGGAGAATAATCTCATTATGAAAGTTGTTAAGAAAGAAATCTTAAAATGGTTAGATCTAGGGATTATTTATCCTATTTCAGATAGTGCATGGGTCAGCCCTATTCACTGTGTTTCTAATAAATGAGGAGTTGCTATAACTGTTATTGAAAAGAATGAATTAATTCCAACAAAACAAGTTACAGGATGGAGAATATGAATTGATTATAGTAAATTAAACCTTGCCATGGGAAGAGATCATTTTCAATTACCATTTCTGGATCAAATGTTAGATAGACTAGCTGTTGTTGACCTCATTTTTGATGAGGTCTTCTCTTCTTCTCTTTAGTACTTAGGATCTAGCCTTAGGCTTTTCCTTTGACTATCTTAGAGGACTAGAATTGGGATCCACCATCTAGAATTTCAAACCACTTCTTAACTCCCTGCAAACTCCACAAACTTGACTGTAGACCCCTAATCACCTAGAGGGTTGAAATCAAGTGTGGAAGTTTAAAGGATGAGTTCCTATAGGACTCTTTGGCCTTAGGACTGCCCTGGGTGGCCTGGTCTGGTGAGGGGCTGACTTACACATACACTACACACACACTACACTTCCATACACCTCCTAAAAAAACACACCCTTACCCAACTTGACCTCCTGACTCATGTAGGTGATTCACATGGATGGTCCTTAACCCCTAAGCCCTTGGCTAAGAGGGTTAGAAACAACATAGTGAATGCCTCAAATGAGTCCCTTCATGGCTCATGTGGGCTTGATATGGCTTCATGGCTCAACCAAAATGGTTGTATTCCACTTACATCCACCCAATCTTCAATTTTCCAAATTTTCAATTTTTGACCCCCGGGACCCTACACCCCGCCTAACCTACCAAATGCCTTTGAAACTACCCAAATTTCTCAAAAATTTCCAAATTACCCAAAGCTCTCCAAAATCAATCCCAAACATTTCCACATCACTTAAATTGATCATCCATACCCAAAAATGCCAAAAATTCCAAAATACCCCCCAATACCTTCCAAATACCCAAAATACCCCTCTTGACCCAAAAATCCAAAAATTCAGAAAATTCCCAGAAAATTCTAGAAAATCCCAAATATTCCCAATTTCATTTTGTTCAACTACACCATGGGCCAATTTTGTCAATTTACCCCACTTTTATCAAAACCCCCAATTTGACCCAAACCTAACCCAAACTCACCCAATTCAACTCCAATTAACCCCAAATCTTTTCCAAACCTTCCTTAACATCCCCATAAACAAAACACTAACATGATTTGCCCAAAATTTAGACCCAAACCCCACTCAAATTCAACCCCAAAATCAAAAAGCCCAATTTTGACCTAAACCTAAACCTAGCCCAAATGAGCCCAAATCCCAAAATCAAAACCTAACCAAAGCCAAAACCTCTTTGAAACACTCCCATAAACATTTCCCAACATTAATTTTACATCAATTTCAACTCTAGCCCAACTTTGGCCCATGGTAGCCCATTTTGGCCCACCTTAGCCACTTTACCAAAAAGGCCCATATCCAACCCAATTCAAACCCAAATCACCTCAAATTTGTTTCAAACCACTCATGAAGCATCCCTAAACCAAACTCAACAATTATTTGGCCCAAGCCTTTACCAAAATTTCATCCCAAAATCCATTTTAAAATTCAAAAGCCCACTTTCCTAAACCATTTTAAAAGCCCATCTAAAACCATTTCAATGAGCCCAAATCATCCTAAAGCCCACATGACATTTCCCCTCATCATACTTTCAATTAAACTCAATACCTAAGTCCTAAAATCATCATTAAGCCATTCCAAATCAAGCTTCATGAAAATTCTCCACCAAAATACCAAAATTCCTAAATTCTATTTCCATGAAATTGACTAAACTTTTCCTAAGCCAAATGGAGCCAAATGCGAAGCCATGAATAAGCCACATGAAGCCATGGAAGGTTTGACATGTGATCAAGCCATTAATGGCAAAAGGAGGAGCCTCTTTTAAGCCCCCTTAAAAAGGTTTTAACCCTTTTAATGCTTCACCTTAATCCATGATTAATCAAAATATTCATGGATGGTGACCTTTCCACCCTTTTCTAGCTGATTTACCGATCCTCCCTCGGCCCAAATCAACCATGGGGAGGTGAACCAAGCCCATTTTCAATGGGTTGACCAAACCAAGTGCAAAAGAAGCCACCTCCTCATGCCATTTTGATTCAAACCCTTTACACATGGCAAGGCCCAATTGATCGCACAAGCCTCCGACCACGACCCACTGGACACGAGAGTGACCCATGCTGCACGGCCAGCCGCACTAGGTCGCCGGAAAACACCATGGCCGAGACCTTGGGAGGAGCCGAATTTTGGAATTCCACCTTGCTGAGCCGCCTCACTCCAAATGGCCAATGCGATTGTTCTTCTCCTCACTGGAGCAGGTGATCCCAACCATTAAACCCCCCTGGGAGAGCCTCCAGCCATGCCTATTTAAACACCACCCCCTCTCGGCCATAGAAGAGAGTTGCACAAACCTTGCCAAAACTCTGCCAAAATTGTTCCAGACTCCTCCCCATACACAGAGCACTTGATCCCCAGTGAGATCCCCCTGCCATTTCTTCTCTGTGAGCTCAATTTCAGAGTTGAAATTCCACCCAAAACCAGGACACTTCTCCACAGTGGACCAATCCCCAAATTGATTGGTCCTACACCTTCACTCGGACCGAGGGAAGGTGTCCACCGAGCAAAGCCCCATCTCCGGGCCACCCGGTTGCTCCGGACTCCAAGCTTTGTGATCGGGCTGTGGTCGAAGTCCAACCTGAGACAATTCACTGGACCGGGAGACTTCATGCGGAGCTTGCTTAGGATCCAATCGAAGGTGAAACAACTCTCAGATCGAAGCTTCACTTCTCTGAGCAAAGGTATGAACTCATTCTTCTTCCCGAGCTTACAGAGATTCTCCATTTCATTTGAGTAAATTTCAATGCATGTTTACCGTATGGATGTGTTCGTCTCTTCAAGACGAATCCATAGAGCATAAGAACACGAAAATCCATTGAGAATCGAGTGAGAAATTAGGGTTAGAAGGTTGACGGTCACGGGTGCACACCAGTCGTAGACGATGACCAGGAGCCGTTGGATCGCGCGTGTATCGAGCGGACGGATCAGATTGCGCCGGACCAGAGAATGTTACGTGAACTGCGGGTCCCGGGACGGCTGACTCAGATGGCGGCGCCCAATCACAGCGCGACACGTACCGCTTCGGAGAGGCTAAGGTTGACACGGCGCCGACTCGGATAAATAGAAAAAAGGGTATTTTCTGATTTATTTAATTCCCTAAACTTGGAAAATTCATATCTTTGTGTAGGAAAATCAGAAAAATAAAATAAAAATACCCTCTTGCTCGAGTGAACGAGAGGAGAATAATGTGGAAAAGAAATCATTTAATTTCATCAAGTATTTTATTTTTTATAATTTATTTACTCTCTGCATGCATTTAATTCTCCATGCATGTATACAATTCACCATGGCATGAGACCACAGGGCTTTTGAAGCCTCTGAATTTGGGAACATTCCCTGAATTTTCCAAAGTCAGAGGCCACCCCTATGAAGAGTTATTGATTTTTCAAATTCATGTCACTGTTTTGAGTATTTTAATTCCAATAAATAGCATGTTGTGTAATAAATTCTAGGAAAATTTGGTGATGTTCCTTATGACCAGAGAACCCTAGGAAAAATAGGATTTGAGTTAATTCACTCAGATTAACCCTAATTGGCTTAAACACCCAAAATAGGTCTCTAGTTAATTAGACTTAACCATAAATCAAATTGACTTGAAATCAATTCTCCACTGACCTTTAGGATCAGAGGAACCCACCATAAAAATTTGAGGTCGATTGGACTTGGTTAGCCCCACTAATTGGGTTGATTAAGCCGCTTAGTCATTTTAAACTTTAAAAATTCATAACTTTCAAAATATCTTTCAAAAATTCACCAAATTGGTTTTGGAGTCTCTCTGATATCAGGGAGTTTAGGAAAATTAAAATTTCAATTTTCTAAAAAAGTTGATTTTTAATATTATTTTAATATTTTTAATAATTAAAAAATAATAAAAATCACAAAAATAATAAAATTCACCAAAATGTCACATTTTGAATTTTAATCACTTAGGAACAAGTCCCATATTTTTCCTAGGTCTATTTAGTGAGATATTAAATTTTAAAGCTCTAGGGTAATTTTAAAATTTAAAAAAATGTATTTTCTAGCATTTTCACTAAAATAATTGTAATAAATCATAGAAAAATCAGAAAATTGTAAAATTTGTTTCTCTAGAATCCTTGATATCAGAGAGAATTTTAAAAATTATAAAATTCATTTTTCAACTTATATTTTATTTTTAAATTAATTAATACTCCAGAACTTAAAATAATTCTAATAAATAAAATATAATTCAAAAAATCACAAAATTTGGTCCAAGTGGTCCTCTGGTCATTAGGAATGTCCCCTAATTTTCTTAAGGACAGAAACTTTCCTTTGGTCATGTTATCAAATTTTCCTTGAAAATCTCTATTTTCTACTGAAAATAATTATATAAATAAGTTAAATACAGAAAAATCATATTTTCTCCTCTCATGTCTTTATTGACATATGAGTGAAGTCACATAAAAATTTCAAGTTCATTTGAATTCAATTTAGTGAGTTATAAAATTATTAAGCTTAAAGGGCAAAAATGGTAATTAAATTTTAACCCTTAATTAAAACTTTAGGTTTAATAAAAAATTAACAAGTAAAAATATTTGATCCTAATCTGACTTGGATGATTGAAATTTAAATAATTAAAGGGTAGAAACCCATTGAGAAATTTAAAATGATTAAACATTAATTAAATAATTGATTAAATTTGGAAGAATAATAAAATTGGAATTATTAAAATAGGGATATTATTAGGAAGAGATTTTTCCTTTAATTTAAAAATCCCTAAATTAATCATCTCATTAATATTCAACTCTTAATTAAAATGATAACTCAAATTTAAAATATTAAAAGACTTAATCATTAAACTAATATTAAATCATTAAACTCTTTCAAAAATTTCAATTAAAATTAAATTAAATTAAATTAAAAATCAAATTAAATTAAGTAAATTAAATTAAAATTAAATTAAATTAAATTAAATTAAGATTAAAAGTTGAATTAAATTAAATTAAATTAAATTAAATTAAATAAATAAAATTAAATTAAATTAAAATAAATTAAATTAAATTAAATTAAAATAAATAAATAAATTAAATTAAATTAAATTAAATTAAAAAATTAAATCAAATCAAACTAAATTGAATTAAATTAAATCAAATCAAATTAAATTAAATTAAATTAAATTAAATTAAATTAAATTAAATTAAATTAAGTTGAATTAAATAACATCACTTAAGACATAAATCTAAAATAACTTGAACACTATTCCAAACTTAAATCATTAATTTGAACTTAAATTTGGATCATAAATCATTAGATACTATTTTGCCCTTAGGAGCTTTTACTGTTATAACTCCTAAATGGAGTGTCAAGTGAAATGTTACTTCACTTATAGGACATTCAAATATCCTAGTTCACTGAGCAAGTTAACAAAACTTGAAAACCTCGGACGATCGATTCATTTACACAATTAAATTCATTTGGACTTAAAACAATCCTAGAAGTATTGAAAAGATGTTTAAGATTCTTCTTAAGCACTTCTTCAAAATGATAGGATATTTATAAGAACAATTGAACTTAGTTGTTCTTTGATGAAGAAAATCGTCTTCAAACCAAAAACACAAAGAACCTAGACGTCATAGGAAATGACTAGCTATAGGATTAGGAACATGGTAGAAAACCATAACCCTTACCTTAGCTTTACCTAGGAACTTGCTTAAATGTTCTAATTGTGTTTAAGTGCAGCTTGGAATGACGGGAAGACCCTCCAGGTACGCTTTTATTTTATTGCAATTTACTTTATTGCAAATGCACTTTACTTTTCTTGCATGATAAAACAACTGTTGCATGAAAACCCACACCTTTAGGACAGAAGCCAAAACTGAAACCATAACTAAATTAAAAGACACTACAAGATAAAATTCACCTCCACAACATTTCAAAATATAAGACAACTCAAAATTTAATCACAAACAGAACACAAAACTACAATTACAATTAAATTAAAACGTCTCATTGAATGATCGGGAATACCTCGGATGATGTAACCTACGTGTTGCTAACGGGATTTCTCACGGTCTAAATGAAAGTGCGGAACTCATTTAGTTGAGTTTAGCAAATTCATCTGGACTAAGTGAATTTGATGAAAATAACGGTGCCGGGATGACGAAACCGTGGGATCTTAATCGGTTCTGTTTAATCAACTTTAAGATCTGTTTTAATTAAAACATAAAGAACACTTGGAAATTAAGACTTCTCTAAACCAAACACTTCTCTCATCTCCTGATTTATGACTTCTACAACTAAACCTCTGCAACAACAAGGAGCTCGGAGCATGGTGGGCAGCACGGCCATCGTCGTCAGCAAAACCTGTGTCGACATCAACAAAACTTTCCTAGAATTAAATAACAAAGCCATAGGACTTCGAGGTAGTTTGCCTAGTGCAACATAAATCCTCAACTTTTCGTTAGGCATTTGCATTGCAAATTAAGCCCTAACCGGTCTTAGGATTCAGAGGTAGTCGTCCGATACGACATAAACCCTCATATCTTCCAGGCAATTTGTATGATTCTATCATATAAATATAAGCCCTAATTAACTAAAATTGGCAAGATTAAAACATTAAATAAACATTAGGACTTTCCTAAATCCAAGCCGAAACAATAGGATAGTCGGGAAATTACGAAGTCCGCTTCGAATCCGTAATTTCTCCTACTTTTCTTCCTTTGAATTTCCAAAACAAAATGTTCCAAACTTGGTCCATTCCCTATTGAGATTCAAAAATTCAATTCTTTGAAAACTTAAACTTTGAAATTCTTGAGAGCGGAATTATTGATTATTATCGAGAGTTTTCTTAGGTGATTCCCGTCACTTAAGATGTAATTAACTATAGGGGCTTGCCCTTATAGGGAACTTTAAGAACCTGGGTAATATAAACCTCGTTTAATGTTTTCATATTAAGCGGGGAATTTGTCGGCTTATAAAATTGGTTCGCAGACCAAACGGATGTCACTAAATCTCCTAGTTTATTTAATTGAGCCCCATCATCGAGCGAGTGTGTCCATTCTTCGGGATAGATACACGGCTTGTGGTGCGGTGCTCGTTTATATAAACTATTTGGGATGTGAGATCGGTTTGATTTCATATCTTAAAATTTTCAAATTTAAAATTATTTTCAAAATAAAATACTACTTTTCAAATTATTTATTTAAATTAAATTAAAAATTCGCCGACAATTTCTGTAGGCGACCTCTTTTCAAAACAAAACACCCAACCTAAAAATAATGCCGACAGCTGTGCATAAATATATTTATTTTTTGGATGGATATACTAGTTATCACCAAGTACAAATTGCTCCTAAGGATCAAGAGAAAATAATGTTTACCAGTCTTTATGGTACTTTTACTTTTAAAAGAATGCCCTTTGGTTTATGTAATGCCCCTACTACATTTCAAAGATGTATGATGGTTTTTTTGGTGATTTAATAGAAAAATGAATTTAAGTTTTTATAGATGATTTTTTAGTGAAACTCAAATAAATTATACCAAAACTAAGAAAGAGTTATAAGCAATAGTATTTACCTTTGAAAAGTTTAGATCATATTTAATTGGAACTAATTGTGTGGTACATACTGATCATTTTGTTATAAATCATTTAATCAAAAAGAAGGATGCAAAACCTAGATTAATAAGATGGGTTCTTCTTTTGCAAGAATTTGATTTTGAAATAGTAGATTGAAAGAAAGTTGATAATCAAATTGTTGATCATCTGTCTAGGCATAATTTTTGAAAAATTACTTTGTTATGAAGAAGAAATTAATGAACATTTTCCAGATGAAAATTGCTCAAAATTAATGAATGGCATGTTCCATAGTATGCAAACTTTGTGAACTTTATTATTAGTAATATTTTACCTTTTAGTGTGACAAACCAACAAAAGAAGCTTTTATTTGAAACTAAGACTTATTTTTGAGATGACCCATTTTTGTATAAATAGAGGAAGGATTTAATTATTCGAAGATGTGTGCCTTTAGAAGAAAATTTTGAAATTATCTAAAAATGTTAAAATTCTAATTTTGGGGGACATTTTGGTGTTAATAAAACAACATATAAAATCTTGCAATCTGGATTTTATTGACCTACTATCTTTGGAGATGTAAATGCTTATATTAAAAATTGTGATCAGTGTCAACATGTAGGCAATATTTCTAGAACAAATGAGATAACCCTCAATTATACTTTGGAAGTTGAAATATTTTACGATTGGGGATTAGATTTCATGGGACAATTTAAACCAACTTTTAGAAACTTATACATATTGTTAGTAGTAGACTATGTGTTTTGATGGATAGAAGCTATTGCTTTACCTTGATGTGATGCTGAAAGTGTTGCAAATTTCTTAAAAACAAATATATTTTGCAGATTTGGAATGCGAAGTGTTATCATAACTGATGGGGGAAGTCATTTCAAAAATGTGTTGAGAGAAAAATTATTGAATAAATAATTAATATATCATCGAACTTGTACTCCATATCATCCTCAGACAAGTGGTTTGGATATAGTTTCCAATCGAGAAATCAAAAGAATTTTTTAAAAATCTATTAATCCAACAAAAATGGATTGGTCAGTCAAACTTGATTTTGCTTTGTAGGCTTATAGGACTGCTTATAGAACTCCTATAGAAATGTCACCATTCAGGTTAGTTTATGGGAAAGCTTGTCATTTACTAATGGAACTTGAGCATAAAGCTTATTGGTCTATTAAGAAATTGAATTATAGGTTAAAGAATGCTGGTAAGAAGAGATTATTGCAATTAAAAGAGCTATAAGAGATAAGGAATGAGTCTTATGAGAATGCTAAGATTTATAAAGATAAGATGAAAAAATGGCATGATCGGAAGATTATTACTTAAAATTTTGAGTTAGGACAACAAGTTTTGCTTTATAATGCAAAATTAAGATTATTTGCAGGTAATCATAAGTCTAGGTGGATGGACCCATTTATTGCGATAAAAGTTTATCCTTATAGAGCTGTGGATATTAAGGATCCTAAAATCTTGAAATTTTTTTAAAATGAATAGTCATAGAAAAGGATTCAAAGGAACTTCAAGAGAATTACATTGGGGAAGAGAAAGAGATAAGTTGTATTTTCTTTTGTGGTTTGTATGACTTTTCTTTTATATATAAAATCCATGTTTATTGTGTCTTCTCTATGAATTTTGAGTAGTCTCCTTTGTTTTTCTTCTTGCTTAGATGTGATGATGTGATGATGTGGATTTGAAGTGCTTCTAAAGTATTGAAGAAATTGTAATGCTTTTTCATTTCCAACTTAATTTACTTTTCGATCTGGCCAATTGAATTGTTAAAATCTGTTGTTGAACATTAACTCTAAAAGGATTTAGTGTCCAACAATAATAATGAAGAATCCATTCAATGTCCATGAATGAATTTCGTAGTTTATGGGAATTGAGTGCAAATAAATTGGGAAATGTGTTTTGATAGACTTCAAACTGGAGATTTCAAGGTGACAGACTGAGATCCCCAATTTGGTAATAAGATTAGTAACTAAACTCGAAGGTTAGCCTTAAGGTGAAGGGTGAGTGGGAGCTCCGTGGTGACAGCCGGTATCCTCCCAACCTAGCCTTATATTTAGTGACTAAACTTAGGATATGTCAATGTTCTTTTCATGCTTAGAGAGGGGGTACTCTTTTGAGTGTAAAGAAACATTTATGCTCCTATTTGGCACAATACCATAAATAATCATTCCATATCATTCACACATCATATACTCATTGCAAGAGGAAAGATACTTTTCTTATATATCAAAACCTTTCAAATACATAGCTTAGTGTGTGTCTATTAGTTAATTTTGTTTTAAAGATATTAGAAGTAATTGTAGTTTGCTTAACTGTTACTGTTTTTACGCATCTTGTGAGTAGAAGTAAACATAAAACTTTAATTGCAATTTAAGTATTGGATTTCAGTATTACGTTATCTATTGTAAGAATCGTTCCCTCCCTGTGGGATCAATAACCGTAACTCCACTAGAGCCATGTATTACTTGAAACGATACGTATACTTGTGTTGAATGTTTGGACTTTACAAAATTATTATAAACATATATATATATATATATATATATATATATATATATATATATATATATATATATATATATAAATTTGAGTTCATAAGTTCTTGCAATATTAAAAGTCTGTATCAGTAACCCATGGTTATTTTTGTTATTTTGTTTTTGTTGATTTGCTATTGTTGATATTATTATGATTTCATATTTCATTGAAGTCATACACATTCTTATATGTCTTGAATAATAACAATTATTGGATTTAATGGAATATCTAGAAATTATTTGGACCAAAGCAAAATAGCGTGCAAATCTGCTATGGGCACCAACGACACCAGCATGGGCACCGACCGCGCTATATGACAGAGCAAGGGCACCGATGGTGCCCAATTGAAGTGTCGAAGGTACTGCAGTTATGGTGTTGGGCTAGACGATTCAATGTGCATTTTTGGCAGTTTTGGACGCATTTCTTGCCCAAAAAAGTCGCCGAAATCATTTTTAAAGTCACTTTTGCCAGATAAACGTTAAGAGATTCACCATTGATGAATTCCATGGCTTCCAATTCCAATAACAATTCAAGATATAGAAGTTCCTATAGGAGAAAATTCATCAATTTCGAGGCGCGAAAACGTTATCACAAAATTCTTGTGAAGAAGAAATTAATCAAGGAAAGAGGCTTTGTGAATCGAGTCTTGAGCACTCTAAGAACTAAAGTGGAAGAGATTATTGTGCAAAATTGGGAAGTGTTGTGCTACACTACTGCTGCGGTAGTCGTTCCTGTAGTGAAAGACGTTTGTGCAAATCTTCATGGAATTAACCAAGGTGTCATCTATGTTTGAGGAAGGTGGGTACCATTTATTCCTTCTAGGATAAATGATATGTTCATGATTTAAAGTGTTCTAATTTATCCTTACACAAATTTCATCCCTACAAGAGATATCATGAATGAAGTCTATACAAGAGATGATGAGAATGTAAGTTTTTCTTCTTCACTCTTAAATCTTGTATGGGAGCAATGAAACATCTTTATTTCAGCAAAATTACTCCCTACTAAGAAGGTCAGTAAAGTAATAAAGGAAATTGATATTCTGAATTATTGCATTCAAACGGGAAAGCCTATTTATGTTGGTTCTATAATTGTAAAATATGTTTTAGGCTTGATTATGCATGGATTTACTTGTGGGCTGGGGCATCCTTCTACCATATTTGTGCTTTGTAGTCAGTCACAAGTACCATATGAACATTGGGAAAAAGTGCTTTTACCTTGGAAGCCCATTGACCCAACTATTTATTATAACTGCATAAAAAATGGGGAGGAAAATAATATGAGCATTGTTATGGATCAACCATCTCCAACTTCAAAACCATTACGGCTCTACATTCCTAATAGTTCACATAAGATTTTGAAAAGGATCAAGAAACTGGAAAAACGGGTTCAGAATATTATGAATACAATTAATAATATATCTGAGTTATTTGATCTTTTGGACTGGGGGATGAAGGAGCATTTTGATCACACGGGACGCATTGAAGATGGTATGATATGTATGTTTGAAAAATGATTGGATTGAAGAAGCTTCGAATGAAGCATTTTTTTATCGACCTTTTTATAACTTATATGTGCATCAAAAAATTTAATGAGACATTCGAGGAGAAGATAGTACCGATGATGACAAGGAGTAGTGACTCTGAAGATTGGATTTCTAGAATTTGAACTTATATGTGCTTATGTTTGTTTGTGATATATTTTCTTTAGTTTTAGACTCTTTATGCTTTGATTTATTGTTTGTTGTTTAGTCTTCAGTGTTAGGTGTTGTGGTTTGATTTTTAACATTGAAATTTTATTTTGTATGGCTTGTATCACATGTTTTGTCTCTTGTCACTTCACTATAGTGATAAGTAGGCAATAATCTAGCATGAATGATATAATGTCAAGCTATGGATGAAAAATTTAACATTGAAGCAGAAAAATTTTACCTTTGATTACGCTTCAACTTCCAACCACCTTTTCCATCAGTCAGATAGGCAACGACTTCATCTAAAGAAGCATCATTAGCACTAAATCTAAAATACTCACAAAATCCACCCCTCAACAGATAGAAAGCATTGATTCTATTTGGGTAAACTCTACCATTTTACCTCATACAAAAACATGTTCGTCAAATGTTTCCCTCAGATTTGCATAGAACTCTCGCACTATGCTAACAATTGCCTCGGCTATGAAGTAGCAAAAGTTTTCCCAGTGCCGAGCAATGATCAACCTTTCTCCGCCCAGATTTTGGAATGCCCAACCATGAACCATCTTTTCTGATAATAGTTGGGTATTGTAATGGTATTGTGCTTTTATACTCACAAATCTTTTCTAATAAAAATATAATTTCCTCTTTCCTTTACTCATTCTTTGAGTCATTTTGAAAATCTATAAAAGTAATAATAAATCAAAATAAATTCAAGGAAAATAATGTGGGACACTCCAAAAACCAATATAATAGGTAAGAACTTCCCACCATAGATTCCCTAAAAGTTTTCTCCAAAACATTAAAACTTTAGGATTTCCAAAATGTAGGAGCAATCCTTGGTGAAAATAAAAAATTTCTAGTTTATAGTAAAGTTCTTACCAATAGAAGATGAGATCCAAGTATTTGTTTTTTTCAAATCGCCTCAAATCCAAAGGTAATAAAGCCCTAGTTGAAGTTTTCGGCCTAGGTTAGAGGAAGAAGATCATGAAAATAGTTAAAAATGGCTTTAACCGAGCGACTTTCGTGATTTTAACAAGACCTAGAATTTTTGGTCTTCAATCACCGTCGGCGCCCATCCGGACACCGTCAGCGCAAAGACTAAAATTTTTGAATTTTGAATTTTTCACGAATTCAGTCATATCTACCTCACGCCATCTTCTATTTAACATTATTAACCATTAATTTTCATAATTAAGTGGTCTGCTAACAATAATTTTAACAAACAACACAAAACTTCACATTCATATATAAAATCGAACACTTACAAGCAAATATTTCCATCCACAACAACACACATGTGATACAAGCCATCCCAAAATTAAAATTTTGCATCATAAATAAATTTCTTTTATTGTTTCTTCATTAACTGAGATGGTGAAATATCACTCACAATATAATTTAAATTATCAGCATACCACGGTATATTCTTTCCATTAATACTATAAAATTATTTATCAGGGAAAGATTCCATAATTTCATTTGCAAAATTAGATAATTCATTCTGTTCTAGCCTAGATAAATGATCGGCCATTTCATTATCAGTTCATTTTCTATCCACTATTTCAAAATCAAACTCTTGCATTAGAAGTATCCATCGAATTAATCTTGTTTTCACATCCTTCTTTTGCATTAGACACTTAGTAACAAAATAGTCTGTATGCACTATACATTAGCCCAAATTAAATACGTAAATTTATCAAAAGCATAAATAATAGTTAATAACTCTCTTTCATTATTAGTGTAATTACTTTTTAGCATCATTTATAGTTTTAATTTCTACCGGATTCGGTCTCCCATGTGGGGTGGACGTGTCACTCGTCGTTAATTGATGCGGCCAAGCCGCCTATGTGCTGAATAGTCGATTTTACCTAGAGAAAGCCTTAGGTTAGGAATCTCGTCCATCATCCATTCTTATTCAGAGCCAAGTCATTCCCCTTATAAGCCCTTGATCCCAGATATTTATGCTTACTTTTTTATACTTTATATTTCCTTCCAATTTTATCTCTTTCTTTACAACGACTCCAAAAACTTGATGCCGATGCAAATGAGAGTTTAATTGATATCTTTAAAGGTATTCTACGCAGGTATACTTATCATTATCAAGTAATATAAAGCTTTCTGATTAAGCCCTGAATATCAATACCACCGAGATCGTGGTTAATCACAATGGCTTTTAAGAGAAGTGCTAGTCTATAATAATATGCCTTAGCTTGGAAGGTCGAAATAAGTTTGGTTTTGATTATATACTAAAATTATCACTACAATACTACTTCTAATGCTAAAAAACTTGATGAAAATATGAAATTGGGGCTTAATTATATTAAAAATACTCTTCCTCATACAATGAAATTAGTGACATGTGTAAAAGTAAAACAAGTAGCGAGAGAGATTGTCACAAATAGGAGCAATTATATTATTTATCCTTACTTGGTTCTATAAAGAACATAGGCTAATTTGATGATTTGAAATCTTGTAGATGGGTTAGGTAAGGAAGATACTAGGTCTCACTCTAGAGTTCCCTCTTCTCCCTCTACCTGGGGGATAACATCTCATAATAAAACTTTTCACATCAAACCAAATTAGGGGCTTTAGTCTGTCACCCTAAAGTCCTTTAATTCTACATTTATTAAACATGCATATCTCCCTAATTATTTACACTCAACCATATGGACTAATTTCTCACCCATATAATCTCATGTGATTTTTACCAATAGTTGACTGAGACAATACTGCATTGGTTCTTACATGTTCTCACAACAGATTTTAACATGCAAGTTGATCAAGTTTACATGTAAATGAAGATCAAAGTAAAATAATCACAATATATTCTAACTCTACTCAATTTTATATCCTACACATGCATACTAATTTATTGAACGAGGGAAGAGTAAAGAAAACAACTCACTACATATGGAGAAACAACAAGAACTTTTCATTGAACAAGTCTTTGAAACCACACATACAAATTGCTAGATTCAAATCAAAATAAAATGAAAATACTTATCTTTGATGAAAATCAAACTCTCCTTGTATAGCAAAAGCTATCTCCTTACAATCCCAGTTGAATCTCCATGTTTATAATTGCAGCATTTTGACTTTACATCTGGTTTCCCATTTACAATACCACTTCTTCTATAGACAACTTCTTATCCTCAATTTGTTGATCATTGTTAGAGTCTAGTGGATATAAAGGTCTATAGTTTGTGCCCTCCGATTATTCCAACTTCCACTAGGATTTGCATGATTATTTTCCCATTATTAGTTTCCACCCCCAGTAGAATGATTCAAGTTAAAATTAGGATGGTTCTTCCAACCTGGGTTGTAAAAGTAATAATACAGGTTGTTTATGGTATTTAAAGCCTCATATGATAAGTTAGAATCAATCATAAGCTCTAATGAACTTTCATCACTTACTGAAGCAAATTGAGGCTAGTTCATTCCAAATTGGTCAAATTTCCTTGATATTGTAACAAACTTATGCGCAAGAATTACAATCGCATTTGTATCATGAATACTGGCTACCTTTTTAGGATTTACCCTTGCAAAGATCTATTGAAATTCATTAGTAGCCATTTCTTCAGTTAAAGCATATGCTTCATCATATGGTTTTTACATTAACGATCCACTAGCAGCAGCGTCAATTATGAACCTATGGGATCCTGCTAACCCATTGTAAAAAATTTGATTGATTAACTAATTAGGCAGAGCATGGTGTGGACACTTTCTTATGAGTTCCTTAAATCTTTCCCAAGCTTCATATTTTGATTCCCCTTCATACTGAAAAAATGAGATAATATCGTTTCTAAGTTTAGTAGTCCTTGAAGGTGGAAAATACTTAAGTAGGAATTTCTGAGTTAACTCCTCCCAATTTTTAATAGAGTCAGGTGCTAATGAGTATAACCATATTTTTGCCTTATCCCTTAGTGAGGAAGGAAACACCCTTAGCCAAACAACATCGTCTAACATGCCGTTATAACGGGAAGTAGGACAATATTCTACAGAAATTGATAAGTATAAATAGGGATCCTCCAAAGGAGTTCCCCCAAAATAATTGTTCAGCACCAGTTGGATAATCTCTGGATTTAGTTCAATTGAGTCAGCTTCTACGACAGGGTTTTGTATACTTGAGTGAATTTCACCTATCGTTGGATTTACATAATCTCTCAATGATTTATGATGATTTTCCAAGTTATTATTTTGAATGTTTTCCATTTTCATTTCTAGTTTTTCAAGTCCTTTTTGCTTTTAGTTTTTTTTTCATTTTTTCTTAGGATCATAAGGCACAAGACCTGTAAATCCTTTAGTTTGCATACATAACACAACATACAATACATTAACAATTAAACAATAACTATTTTCAACACAAGAAAACATTTTCACAAACACCTTTTCATACAAATAACACATTTTCACACAAAATAGCTTTTACGACACTACAATTTTCCAAATTTAAGACTAAATAATTCAACCAAAATCCTCCTAAAAGTCAAGATCAACTGTTGCGATCCCCAAAAATGGTGCCAAAAATGTAATCTTAAATATTTATGCATACATTTTTTATACTTTATTTTTCCTTTCAATTATATCTCTTTTTTTACAACGATGCGAAAAAATTGATGCCGATGCAAATGAGAGTTTAATTGAAATCTTTAAAAAGGGATTCTACAAAAGTATACATATCTTTATCAAGTAATATAGGACTTTTTGATTAAGCCCTGAATATCGATCCCACGGAGATCGCAGTTAATCACACTGGCTTTCAAGAGAAGTTCTAGTCTATAATAACATGCCTTAGCTTGGAAGGTCGATAAAAGTTTGGTTTTGATTATATACTACAATTATCACTACAATACTACTTCTAATGCTAAACAACTTAATGAAAATCAGAAAGTGGGGTTTAATTATATTAAAAGTACTCTTCATCATACAATGAAATTAGTGACATGTGTAAAAGTAAAATAAGTAACGAGAGAGATTGTGACAAATAGGAGCAATTATATTCTTTACCCTTACTTGGTTTTATAACGAACATAGGTTAATTTGATGATGTAAAATCTTGTAGATGGGCTAGGTAGGGAAGATACTAGCTCTCACTCTAGAGTTCCCTCTTCTCCCTCCACCTGGGGGCTAACATCGCATAACAAAACTTATTAAATCAAACTAAATTAGGGGCTTCAGTCTGTCACCCTAAAGTCCTCTAATTCTACACCTCTTAAACATGCATATCTCTCTATTTATTTGAACTCAACCATATGGACTACATTCTCACCCATATAATCTCATGTTATTTTTACCAATACTTGACTGAGACAATACTGCATGGTTCTTACATGTTTTCACAACAGATTTTAACATGCAAGTTGATCAAGTTTACATGTAAATGAAGGTCAAAGTAAAATCATCATAATTTTTTCAAACTCTACTCAATTCTAAATCATACACATGCATACTATTTTATCTTAAGAGGGAAGAGTAAAGAAAACTACTTACTACATATGAAGAAACAACAAGAACTTTTTATTGAATAAGTCTTTCAAACCACATGTACGAAGTAATAGATTCAAATCAAAATAAAATGAAAATACTTATTGATGATGAAAATCAAACTCTCCTTATATAGCGAAAGCAATCTCCATACAATACTCTCTAATACGCCCAAAATATATAGTGTTTTTATGCACATTTTTATACCTATTTTTGATGATATTGCACTTTAAAGGAAGGTGTTTTGTTTTTTTTTTCCAGGAATGATGAAAATTATTAATTATGATGAAAGGAGCAAAAAAGGACCAAATTTGGAGCAAAATTATGAAGTTTGAGAAATTTGGCCTCTGGCGACTAAGCGCCAAAGTGCCGGCGCTTAAGCGCCACAGTTAAAAATCAAATTCTAATCAAATTTGGTGCCATTTTTAAGGGGTGGTTGAAGCAACTTTTGGTGGTGACTTCCTTAACTTTCTTTGAGCGACAAATGTGATTGAAGGGATGCATCTTTTGGTGGATACATTGAATCTGGACATGATTTGAAGAGACACCAAGGCACCTTTTGGAAAATTATAAAATTGAAGCCTCATAATTAGAGAGAGAGAGTTTTTCTTATAGTCTGGGGTTGGAGTTCTTTTATTTTTAGAGAGTTTTTTAGAGAGAGACTTTTGAAGTTTGAAGAGTGTAGTTCTATAATTGTTAGTAGAGAGTAGAGAGTAAGAAAGGAAAAAGGGTTGGTGTGAAGCCTTCTCACAAATTTTCTTTTATCGTTGTATCTAGTTTTTTATTGAATTCTAAAGTGTTTATTTGAGTCATCAGAGTTGGGTGCCAACCTCTGTAGAGTTGTATTATGGAAAATAAAATTTCAGAGAAACTTCCAGAGTCTTATGGAGAGGAATTTTAGATAAGTATTTATCTTTGCTTTTACACTTTATTTTAAGATTTGTTGTGTTTTCATTATGGTTTATGCTTTTAAATCAAGTTGTGTTTGTGTTTTCTTCATGAAACCTGAGTAGTTTACTTTATCTTTTTCTTTCCTAGATGATGAAGTAATTAAATTATGGAAGTATGTTGTGGAAAGTATAAGTGTTTAATGCTAGAAGAAATTGTGATGATTAAATTCCTTGTACTTAATTTACTTCTTGATGTGGACAATTAAATTTTTAAAATTTGTTGTGAGATTATGTAAGATCCAATGAGGTATTGTCTCAATTAACAATTGGAAAGGATCACATGCAACTATAGGGGTGAGAATTGTAGTCCATATGACTGAATGCAAATATATAGGGAGATATGTTTTAATGGAGAGTAAAATTAGAGGACTTTAGAGTAACAGGCTAAAGCCCCCTAATTTGGTTTGTTATTTTAAATTTTTTATGAGATGTTAGCCCCCAGTTGGAGGGAATAAAGGGAACTCTAGAGTGAGAGCTGGTATCTTCCCAGCCTAACCTATCTACAAAATTTCAAATTTCAAATTAACCAATTTTCTTTAGAGAACCAAGTAAAGGTAAAGAATATAATTGCTCCTATTTGGCATAATACATTTAAATACTTCCACAACATAAATATCCATAATTATTACTAATTCATTAAAGAAGGAAAAAGATATTTGATTCTTATAACTTTTATATCGTGTTTGAAGTATTGATAATTTTAATTTCCTGCTCAACTTTTTATTAAAAATATCAAAAACCACTTTTCAAAATTAGTACCTTAAAACATACTTACAAAAATTAATTGAAAAAGTAAAAAGTTATTTTCTTATTTCTTTAAAGTTTTAGATATTTCCCTGTGAGTTCGATATCTCAGAACTTAATCAGAAAGTCCTATATTACTTGATAAACGATATGTATACTTGTGTAGTATCCCATATAATAAATCATAAATTTCATATCTAAATCATAAGCATAAATATTTGGGGATCAAGTGTTGGGGTCGTTGCCTGGGAAATAAATTAAAATCTTATTTAACGAAAATTAAGAAAAAATTAAATCTTTTTACTTTTCTTTATTTTTGTTAGTGTGTTTTGTTTTATTTTATTTATCGTTGTATGCGTAGTTCAAGATCTGAGGGACTTGTGCCTTACGATTCTGAATTAGAAAGAACAATTAGAAAAATAAAAAAATTAAAAATTCTTAAAAAGATAAAAATGTTCAAGAAATGACCAATCATCAAAATCAAAATGTTGATATCCACCAAGAATTTAGACCTTTAAGAGAATATGCTAACCCTACAGTGGATGAACTTCATGGTAGTATTCAACACCCTACTGTAGCTGCTAATTCCATTGAGCTTAAACCTGCTATTATCCAAATGGTGTCTAATAATTAGTTTGGGGGAGCACCAACTAAAGATCCTAATTTACATCTTGCCAACTTTCTAGAGTTGTGTGCTACTTTTAAATACGATGGTGTTTTGGATGAAGCTATTAGACTTAGAAATTTTCCTTTCTCACTAAGGGATAAAGCTAAGATATGGTTAAATTCATTAGCACCTAGATCTATCAGAACTTGGGGTGATTTAGCACAAAATTTTCTTGCTAAATATTTTCTACCATCAAAGACTGTGAAACTTAGAAATGATATCACATCTTTTTGTCAGTTTGAAGGTGAATCTATATATGAGGCATGAGAACGATTTAAAGATCTCCTTAGAAAATTTCCACATCATTTATACCAGATTGGTTAATAATTCAAACATTTTATAATGGATTAGTTGGATCTCTTAGATCTATTATCGATGCTGCTACAGGAGGATCACTAATGTCTAAACAGTTTACTGATGCTTATGTTTTGATAGAAGAAATGGCTACTAACAATTTTCAATGGCCTTCTGAAAGGTTAAATTCTAAAAAGGTAGCCAACATTCATGAAAATGTTGCTTATGCGATGTTAGCAAATCAAGTTGCTACAATTTTTAGGAAGATAGACCAATTTGGGATGAATTTTTCTCAGGCAATTGCCATGATTGAAGAAAATTCATTAGGTCAAATGGTTGATTCTTATACTTCACCAGAAACTTTGAATGCTATAAGTAAGCTTAATAACCCTTATTCTAATTATTATAACCGAGGTTGGAAGAACCGTCCAAACTTTAACTGGAATACCAATAATCAGGGTGATATAAATCAATAATCGGGGAACAACCAAGTAACCCATTGGGGAACTGGAACAACTAAGGGAATAATAATTATAGATCAACCTATCCTCCAGGTTTTAACGATGCTTCACAATTTAAGGAGAAGAAATTGTCTATTGAAGAAGTGGTGTTACAAATGGGAAATCAATTGTAAAGTCAAGGAGCTACAATTATAAATATTGAAAATCAATTGGGACAAATTGCCAATACATTAAGTAATAGATCCCAAGGTAAGCTTCCTAGTATTACTGAAGTAAATGTAAGAGATAAGATAAAGAGCATATAAAAGCAATTCAACTGAGAACTAGAAGAGAGTTGAAAGGTAGAGTTCAAAAAGAAATTGAAGTAGAGAAAGAAGAGATTGAAGAACCAAAAGAGGATGCTTCGAAATGTTTGGAAAGACATATTTCTCCACATAAGGAAGATTTGGAAAAACCACCACCTCCATTTCCTCAAAGCTTCGAAAACAAAAGTTGGATAAGCAATTTTTAAAGTGCTTGGAGATATTTAAGAAGCTTTTAATTAACATTCCAATGCCAAGCTATGTGAAATTTTATGAAGGATAATCTCAACAAAAAAGGAAGTTTGAAGATAATGAGATAGTTTCACTTAGTGAGGAGTGTAGTGCAGTAATTCAGAAGAAGCTTCCTGAAAAGCCTAAAGATCTTGGTAGTTTCACAATTGCTTGTGCAATCAGAGACAAATTTTATGGAAAAGCTTTATGTGATTTGGGTGCAATCATTAACCTTATGCCTCTATCAATATTTAAAAGATTGGGATTAGGAGAAATAACTCCGACTACTGTAACTCTACAATTAGTTGATCATTCACATATCCTAAAGGAGTTTTAGAAGATGTTTTGGTAAAAGTGAATCAATTTATCTTTCCTGTTGATTTCGTTGTGTTGGATATGGAGGAAGATAAAGAGATACCCATAATTTTGGGAAGACCTTTCCTAGCCACATGTAGCGTAATGATATATGTGAAAAAAGGGGAATTAAAAATGAGAGTTGATGATCAGTCTGTTACATTCAACATTTCAAAATTAATGAAATATCTGACAAGAGGTAAAGATGATGAATGTTATAGGATGGATGTTATCAAATATTTGAGTGAATGTCATTTCAAATCAACTTATGAAGAGAAATTTAAAAGAGAAGAATTGGAACATGAGAAAGAAGAGGAGTTACATCATTCTGAAGATTTTCATGAGGAAGATCTAAATTATGTTCATGAAAATTTTGAACGGTTGGACATGACTGAAAAAGATGTATCTTTTGTTCCATCAATTAAAAAACCTCTTGAACTTGAGTTAAAGATGCTTCCTGATCATTTGAAGTATATTTTTTTAGGTGAGTCCTCAACTTCGCCAGTAACAATTTCCTCTAAGTTAACTAAAAAAGAAGAAGTTTGTTTGAAGTTTTGAAGAAGTACAAGAAAACCTTTGGATAGACGATAGCTGATATTAAAGGAATCAGTACTTCAATTTGTATGCATAGAATCCTTTTGGAAGATAACTGCAAACCTAGGGTTGAACACTAAAGGAGATTAAATCCTATTATGAAAGATGTTGTTAAGAAAGAAATTTTAAAGTGGTTGAATACTGGGATTATCTACCCTATTTCAGATAGTGCATGGGTTAGTCCTATTCACTGTGTTCCTAAGAAAGGAGTAACTGTGACTGTTAATGAGAAGAATGAGATTATACCAACAAGACAAGTTACAGGGTGGCGAATATGCATTGATTATAGAAAATTAAATCTTGCTACTAGGAAAGATCATTTTCCACTCCCATTTCTGGATCAGATGTTAGATAGACTAGTTGGGCATAAATAATTTTGTTTTTTGGATGGATATACTGGGTACCACCAAATTCAAATTGCTCCAGAAGATCAAGAGAAAACAATGTTTACCAGTCTCTATGGTATGTTTGCTTTCAAAGGAATGCTTTTTAGTTTATGTAATTCCCCTGCTGCATTTTAGAGATGTATGATGGTTATTTTCTGTGATTTAATTGAAAAAAGGATTGAAGTTTTTATGGATGACTTTTCAGTGTTTGGAAGTTCATTTGAATCAAGTTTAGAACATTTATCTAATTTTCTAAAATGCTGTGAAGAAACTAATTTGGTCCTTAATTGGGAAAAATGCCAATTTATGGTAGCAGGAGGAATTGTATTAGGACATCGAATATCAGAAAAAGGTTTAGAGGTAGATCCTGCAAAAATTCAAGCTATCTCTAATTTACCTTGTCCAACTAATGTAAAGGGAATTAGAATTTTTTTGGGACATGCTGAATTCTACAGGCGTTACATTAAAGACTTTTCAATATTTTCAAAACCCTTATGTTGTTTATTGGAAAAGGGTGTAATTTTTTATTTTGATGATGAATGCCTAAAAGCATTTAAAACATTAAAAGAAAAATTAATCACTGCACCTATTATAATTTCACCAAATTGGAAAAAACTTTTTGAATTAATGTGTGATTCTAGTGATTATGCTATTGGTGCTGTTTTGAGTCAGAAATATGAAAAAATTTTCAAAGTAATTTACTATGCTAGTAAAACTCTTAATGAAGCTCAAATTAACTATACCACTACTGAGAAAGAGCTATTAGCTATAGTATTTGCTTTTGATAAATTTTGATCATATTTAATTGGAACTAAATGTGTGGTGCATACTGATCATTCTGCTATAAAATATTTAATGAAGAAGAAAGATGCGAAACTGAGATTGATTAGATGGATTCTTCTTCAGCAATAATTTAATTCTGAAATAGTAGATAGGAAGGGTGCTGATAATCAAATTGCTGATCATCTGTCCAGCCTTAAAACTAAAAATTCTCTTATGTAATACTGAAGAAATTAATGAACATTTTCCTGATAAAAAATTTTTTACTATTAATGAATGGCGTATTCCGTGGTATGCCGACATTATAAACTTTATTGTCAGTGATATTTTACTATATGGTTTGACATACTAGGAGAGGAAGAAATTTTTATCGGATGCTAAAACTTACTTTTAGGATGACCCATTTTTATATAAATAAGGAAAAGATTTGATCATTCGAAGATGTGTGCATTTAGAAGAAACTTATGAAATTATTCAAAAATGTCATAATTCTGATTATGGTGGACATTTTGGAGTTAATAAAACTGCTTATAGAATTTTACAATCTGGATTTTATTGGCCTACAATTTTTAAATATGTTAATTCATATATTAAAAATTGTGATCGATGTCAGCGTGTTGGCTATATTTCTAGAAGACACGAGGTGCCCCTCAATTATACATTGGAAGTTGAAATATTTGATGTTTGGGGATTAGATTTCATGGGACCATTTACACCATCTTTCGGAAAAATTTATATTTTAATAGTAGTAGACCATGTATCCAAATGGATTGAAGTTGTTGTTTTACCTCAATGTGATGCTAAAAGTGTTGCAAAGTTTTTAAGAAAAAAATTATTTTGCAGATTTGGAATACCAATAGTAATCATATTGATGGGGGAAGTCATTTTAGAAATGCGATTATGGAGAAGTTAGTAAAGAAATATCATATTAACCATCGCATTGCTACTGTTTATCATCTGCAGAAAAGTGGTTTGGTTGAATTATTCAATTGTAAAATAAAAAAAAATATTGGAAAATATTGTTAATCCAAATAGAAAGGATTGGTCAATCAAATCAGATTATGCTTTGTGGGCCTATAGGTCTGCTTTCAGAACTCCTATAGGGATGTCTCCATATAGGCTAATTTTTGGAAAAGCTTATCATTTACCTGTTGAACTTGATTGGCTATTAAAGAGTTCAATTATAATTTGAAAGATG
This sequence comes from Papilionanthe hookeriana x Papilionanthe teres, assembly GCA_022702705.1. Lineage (NCBI taxonomy): Eukaryota > Viridiplantae > Streptophyta > Magnoliopsida > Asparagales > Orchidaceae > Papilionanthe > Papilionanthe hookeriana x Papilionanthe teres. The sequence goes on along the minus strand of CM040432.1, from coordinate 11,129,764 downwards.
TTGCTAAGAAGAGATTATTGCAATTAAATGAGCTTGAAGAGATAAGGAATGAATCTTATAAAAATGCTAAGATTTATAAAGAGAAGATGAAGTTATGGTATGATAGGAAGATTCTTACTAAAAATCCTGAGCCAGGACAAAAAGCTTTGTTGTATAATGCCAAATTGAGAATTTTTGCTGGAAAACTTAAGTCCAAATGGATGAGTTTATTTATTGTGATAATAGTTTATTCTTATGGAGCTGTGGATATTCAAGATACTAAGACTGGAAAATTATTCAAAGTTAATGGTCATAGACTTAAACCTTATTTTTATTCGATCAACTTAAACCTAATGAGAATTTGATGTTGGGTCACTCAGAATAAGTTCTGGGTATGTCAGGCTCAAGACATTAAACCAAGCGCTTTGTGGGAGGCAACCCATAGTTATCGGTGTGCTTTGCTTTATGTTTTTCTGTGTGCTTTGTTTTGTTTATTTTCATGATTATGTGGTAGTATTTTGGAGAGATTGGTTATAGTGGTGTTTATTTGACATTAATTGATGACTTAAAAGAGTCAGAATGAAAATTTTGGACATTTAGCAGACCTGTGCTAAAATAAGCACTGGCGGCTAAGCGCCACCTGGGCGCTTAAGCGACGCAGTTTTAAAAAACATGATAAATGAACCTCTAGAAGCCATTTTAGAAGTTATTTTGGAAGTTTTAGAAGTTATTTTGGAGTTTTAAAACGACTAGGGTCGGTTTTAGTACTTCCCATGTCTATAATAGGCCCTTAATTAAGAGAAACACTTGCCCCAGTCTCTATTATCATTCATGAATCTTAAGAGGAGTATTTTAAGTGCAAAAATGTCTTCTTGAGAGAGTGAAATTAAGCAGGAGGAAGCCAACAAGAAGAAATTTATTGGTGAAAGTGTGCAAGAGTTATTCAGCGGATTCCTAGCAGTTAGTATTCAATGTATTGCAGAAAGGATTGCTAAGATTGAAGCCAACGTGGATCAATTGAAGCAAAGGTAAAGGAAACTAATGCTCATTTAGCCCATATGGAATGGCAATTTAAAATGCAATTCAGTCATACAAGTCACGTGGAAGAAGTGGATAAGGTGATATTTCTGAAAAACTAATGGTTAGAAGAAGAATATGTGAGAGTTTTCAATCATCGCCCGTTTTATCAGATTTATATTCAGGATGGTTCAAATGGAACTAATGGTGGTTCTGGATATATTCCACCTAATGGAGATTGGAATTAATTTGAGTATAGTCTAGTGTTATAGTTTTTATGTGTTAAGTGTTTTGTGTCTAGTGTTTAATGTTTGTGTTTTGTTGAACTTTAATGTGTGTTTGTTACATCTTAATGATGTAAATTTATCTTTGTTTTTATGTACTTGAATCTTTGTGTATTGGGAAATTTCGTCCAAAATGTTTAGATAGAAATTTTTAGTTTGTATTAAGTGTGGTTACTTTTAATTAAATGTAAGTTTGTGTTTGTGTGAAATTTGTTTCGAATTGATGGAAATTTAACTTTCATTGGAGAATTAGAAAAGTTTATGGGGAAGAAATGATTATTTGAAGTGATTTAGGGTGATTAACCGACAAGTTTAGTAAAATTTTAAATTAATTGTAAAAATCAGGGTACTGGTGCCTAAGCGCCATATTTTGAGGCTAAGAGCCGTATGCCTTGTGCATAGGCGCCAGTTAGAGAAAATCTATTTTCTGCAGTTAAAAACCCAAAAATTGACATTTTTAACACCTCCCGTCACCTTCGACATCTCAAAATCATGAAAAATGACTTAGGGCATCTTTAGGTTAGAACAATTAAGAGGCTATTTCAACGAGATTTGTTAGATTTGAATTCCTTGAGGTATGAGCACTACACCTAAGTAATTTTTTTTATTTTCACCATATATTCTGAGTACATTGTTGAATAATCTTAAAATCATTATTTATGTTGAAATTTGAGGAAAGGCATGAGAAATTACTTGAATTTATTAAAAATTACCTTTGGAAGTTAAATTAGCAAGTTTGATTTGATTTTGGAATTTATGGTAATTTTTTGCGATTTTTTAGAGATGGCTCCAAAGTCAAAGCATTCGAAAGAGAAGGAAAGATTTTATTCCAACAAATTTTTTGGTGCAAGGGCAGAGTATCGATTCGTCGATGCACTATCGTCACAAAAATTGATTCTTGAACGTGTGTTTAGTAAACCAGGAGAAGTTATTAATGAGATGATTACTAGAAGGAATTGGGAGAATTAATTTTACTTCTCCGCTGTCGCTGTTGTTTCTGTGGTCAGAGAGTTTTAAGCGAACTTGCCTGCAGTAGAAGAGAATTTAGTGATGGTTCGAGGTGAATAAGTGCATTTTTCACCTGGGGTAATCAATTTCTTCAACCACTTGCCTCCTGCATTATTTTATTTTTATGCTAATTATCATCCTACTGAGGGAGAATTAGATGAGATAATATCTTTTCTGACTGATGGAAGAGGTTTGTGGAAGATAATAAATGAATGAAGAGTAAATTTTTAAGCCTCTAAGTTGAATGCAATTTCAAAGGCATGGCATTATTTTCTCTCATCTAAACTGTTACCTTCAATTCATATTAGTGAAGTTACGAGGGAGAGAGCTATTCTGAACCATTGTATTCAGCAAGGAAAGCCTATTGACATAGGGGCTATTATTTTTTATTATGTGAAGAACTATGTCAGATCTGCTACTACTACAGGTATGGGATTTCCTTCCTTAATTCATTAGATTTGTGAGTAGTCTAGTGTGAATTTTGAAACATGGGAGGAAGTTCTTCAGCCATTGAGACATATTACCAGTGTAAATGTTGGCGCTTACACCGTGCAATCAAAATTTGGCTGGAGAAGAAGATTTGTTAGAACTTCCACTGCTTCTGCTTCTGCTGCTTCTGCTTCACGTGCCACAACTTCTTGTGCATCATCATCTAGTGATTCACAGACTGGATTATTAAAGAATATTTTGAAGAAGGTGAGTCTTGCCCGAGATCATGTTAGAGATATGGATGGTAAGATTGAAATTATTGAAAGGTATATTGTTAAAAATAATTAATATGGGGAGAATTATCAGCAGTATATGGATAGAGTGATTAGAGGTGATCACAATGCTGAGATGCCCCCTCATCCGTATTATATACCTTATGTGCCATCCAGAGACTGGAATGAAGAAGATGATGACGAGGATGATGATTAGGATTGTTGTGTTGAGTTTGTTTTGTTTTGTGATTTCTTATATATTGTTATGTTTTTATTCGATGTTTTTATATGTGATGTGATTGATCAAACTAAAAATGTACTATTTTTTATGCCATATTTTATAATGATATTTCATTTTAAAGGTATGTTATCTTGTGTTTTTGGTTGTAGGCACATCAAATTGAAGAATTTGGAGTGATTTTAACAAAAAGAACAAAAATGGACCAAAATGGAGCATATCGGAGCAAAACGGGTCAAACTGGAGCATACCAGAGCAAAATGGGTCGAACAAGACACATTTTTACCTGTGTTTGGCACCTAAGCGCCACCCAGTTGGCTCTTAGCCGCTAGATAGTGGCGTCAATGCGCCAAACAGTCGGCGCACAGCTGCTAGTGACGGTTGGTGAGGGTTTTTGGCATAACGTCTTGTAGAAAAGTCAGATTTGGAAAATTTTTAAAGCGTTGTGAATCTTATTTCATGGGGAATTCATTGGGAATGATAAAATATACTTTCTAGAAGAGTTTTGGTTGGTTGTAAGGAGTTATAATGGAAGGGACGTGTCACTTGGAGTGAAAAGCCACCTAAGGCACCCTTTAGATGATTCATTGAATGTGGACTCTTTTTGAAGAGACACTTAAGAATCTCTTGGAAAATTATAATTAAGGCTTGAAAAATATTGAAAAAGGAGATTTAGAGAATGGAGAGGAAATATTAGAAGAGGAGAAGAAGGTTGAGAAGAAGAAGACTTGGGCATGAGCCCCGAGTGGGGCGACAAGGTGAGAGAGAAAGAGAGAGTTTGAGAATTTCTTCTTTTTTCTCACTTGTTCTTGGAGAGGATTGCAAGGAGAATGCTTTTACTATACTAGGAGATTTTAATTTTCATTAGAGATAAGTATTTTCATTGTATTTTGATTTGAATTTAGTAGTTTGTTTGTATGGTTTCAAAGACTTGTTCAATGAAAAGTTTTTGTTGTTTCTCCATGTGTAATGAGTAGTTTTCTTTACTCTTTCGTCTTACAATGAATTAGTATGCATATTTAGGGTATAGAATTGAGTAGAGTGAGAATATATTGTGATGATTTTACTTTGTTCTTCATTTACATGTAAACTTGATCAACTTGCATGTTAAAATCTGTTGTGAGAACAAGTAAGAACCAATGCTGTCTTATCTAAGTCAACTATTGGTAAGAATTACATGAGATTATATGAGTGAGAATGAAGTTCATATAATTGAGTGCAAATAAATAGGGAGATATGCATGTTTAAGTGGTATAGAATTAAAGGACATTAGGGTGACAGACTAAAGCCCCTAATTTGGTTTGATGTGAAAAAGTTTTGTTATGAGATGTTAGCCCCTAGGTGGAAGGAGTAGAGGGAACTGTAGAGTGAAAGCTAGTATCTTCCCTAACTAACCCATCTACAAAATTTCAAATCATCAAATTATCATATGTTCTTTATAGAACCAAGTAAGGGTAAAGAATATAATTGCTCCTATTTGTCACAATCTCTCTCGCTACTTGTTTTACTTTTACACATGTCACTAATTTCATTGCATGAGGAAGAGTTCTTTTAATGTATTATACTCCACTTTTCTGATTTTCACTAAGTATTTTAGTTTAGAATTAGTATTGTAGTAATAATTTTAGGATTTAATTAAAACCAAGCCTTTATCGACTTTCCATGCTAGGGCGTGTTATTATAGACTAGCACTTCTCTTGAAAGCTTGTGTGATTAACCGCGATCTTCATGGGATCAATATTCAGAGCTTAATCAGAAAACCCTATATTACTTGATAATGATACATATACTTGCGTAAAATCCCATTTTATAATAATATCAATTAAACTCTCATTTGCATCAGCATCAAATTTTTGGCGTCGTTGTAAAGAAAGAGATAAATTGAAAAAGAAATAAAACGTAAGCATAAATATCTGGGATCAAGTTTTTTGTGCCGTTGCCGTGGATCGCAACACTTAATCTTGACTATTATAAGGATTTTGGTTGAAGTATTTTGTCTTAGACTTGGAAAACTTTAGTGTCGTAAAACCTATTTTGTGTGAAAAAGTATTTTTTTGTATGAAAAAGTGTTGTGAAGAAACTATTTGTGTGAAAAACAAGGTGTTTGTGACAATGTTTTCTTGTGTTGAAATTATTTTTTGATTAATTTTTAATGTATTGTATGTTGTGTTATGTATGCGAACTAAAGGATCTGGAGGACTTGCCTTATGGTCCTGAGATAGAAAAAATGAAAAAAATCAAAAAAACAAATATGACTTGAAAAACTAGTAATGAAAATGGAAAAAATTCAAAATAATAACTTGAAAAATTATCATAAATCATTGAGGGATTATGTAAATCCTATGATTTGTGAAATTCACTCAAGTATACAAAACCCTATCGTAGAAGCTGACTCAGTTGAACTTAATGAAGAGATGATCCAACTGGTGCAGAACTATCAGTTTAGGGGAACTCCTTTAGAGGATCTCTATTTATACTAAACAATTTTAGTAGAACTTTGTGCTACATTCATTATAACGGCATGTCAGACGATGCTGTTAGACTAAGGCTTTTTCCTTTCTCACTAAGGGATAAGGCTAAAATATGATTATAATCATTAGTACCTGGCTCTATTAAAATTTGGGAGGAGTTAACTCAGAAATTCCTAGCAAAGTATTTTCCACCTTCGAGAAATACTAAACTTAGAAACGATATTATTTCATTTTGTCAGTATGAAGGGGAATCAATATACAAAGCCTGAGAAAGATTTAATGAGCTCCTAAGAAAGTGTCTACACCATGCTCTGCCTAATTGGTTAATCATTCAAACTTTTTACAATGGGTTAGTAGGATCCCATAGGTTCATAATTAACGCTGCAGCTGGTGAATCATTATTGTAAAAACCATATGATGAAGCATAGGCTTTAATTGAAGAAATGGCTACAAATGAATTTCAATGGCTTTCTGCAAGGGTAAATCATAAAAAGGTAGCCAATGTTCATTATACAAATGCGATTGTAATTCTTGCATCTCATGTTGTTGCAATATCAAGAAAATTTGACCAATTTGGAATGAAACAGCCTCAATTTACTCCAGTAAGTGAGGAAAGTTCATTAGGGCTTATGATTGAATCTAACTTATCATATGAGACTTTAAATACCATAAACAACACTGTATTCTAACTTTTACAACCCAGGTTGGAAGAACCATCCTAATTTTATCTCGAATCGTATTATTAGGGGTGGAAACCAACAATGGGAAAATAATCATGTAAATCCTGGTGGAAGTTGGAATAATCAGGGGGACACAAAATATATACCTTCATATCCACTGGACTCTAACAATGATCAACAAATTGAGGATAATAAGATGTCGATAGAAGAAGTGGTATTGCAAATGGGAAACCAGATGCAAATTCAAAATACTGCAATTATAAACATAGAGAATCAACTGGGACAAATTGCTAACTCACTTAGCAATAGACCCCAAGGAACACTTCCTAGCAACATTGAGATCAAACCTAAAGATAATAATAATGAACAAGTAGAAGCTGTCCAATTAAGAAATGGAAAAGAGATAGAGGATGTGGTTAGAAAAGAGAAAGAAGTTGTGAAACAAAAGAAACTAAAAGACCTAAAGAATTTGTTTCCAAGGATTTGGAAAAATTAATATCTCCAACTAAAATCAATTTAGAAAGACCACCACCTCCATTTCCTCAAAGTCTTAGAAAACATGAGTTGAATAAACAATTTTCAAAATTCCGGAAAGTACTTAAGAAATTAATGATAAATATTCCTTTCGCTGAAGCTTTCAAACAAATGCCAAGTTATGCAAAGTTTATGAAGGAGATATTAAAAAAAAAGGAAACTTGGGGATTACGAGACAGTTGCACTAAGTGAGGAGTGTAGCGCTATACTTCAGAAACGTTTCCTCAGAAACTTCAAAATCCTTGTAGCTTTACAATTCCTTATGTAATTGGAGAAAAATTATGTGGAAAAGCTTTATGTGATTTAGGAGTGAGCATTAACGTGATGCCTCTATCTTTATTTAGAAGGTTAGGTTTAGCCAATATTTCTCCCACTACTGTAACCCTTCAGTTAGCTGATCAATCTATCATTTATACTAAAGGGGTTATAGAAGATGTGCTTGTTAAAGTTGATAATTTTATCTTTCTTTTGAACTTTATTGTATTAGACATGTAGGACGATAAAGATGATCCAATTATTTTAGGGAGACCTTTCCTTGTTACTATACAAGCTATGATAGATGTGCAAGAAGGAGAGTTGACTATGAATATTAATGACAAGGAAGTAACTTTTGATGTATTAAAGATTATGAAATATCTAACTGAGAGAAAAGATAATGATTATTTAGGATGAATGAAATTGATTATCTAAGTAAAGACCATTTCCAAAAGAGTTTTGAGAGTAAGTTAACAGATGAAATCAAAATGGACTTTCATGATGAGTTGAAAACGTTATTTAAAGAAGAATGTATGTATGTTTAGGAGAGGTATAAAATGATGGATGTTACCGAAAATAGTAAACTTTTAATTCCATCTGTTGAAAAATCTCATGAACTTAAATGTACCCCATACAATTTTAAAGCCTACCTATTTAGGAAATTCATCTACACCACCAGTCCATATATCTTCAAATTTGACTAAATCACAATAAAAACTTAAATTGAATGATGAACATTATAAAGTTATTGAATTAAGACTTGGAAGAGAATTTGAGGATATATTTCAAAAGAACTTTGAGTTGAGAAAAGAGGATAAGGATTTTGAAAGAACATTAGAAGATAACATGAGAAAGAAGAATATTCTAGAATAATTTGATCCAGAATCTGAATTATATAGGGAGAATTTGATCCAGAATTTGGGAGATTTTGATGTGTCTTATAGAGATCCATTTCTTATAAGTTTAAAGGAAGATATTAAAATTCAAATTGAGAAAATCAATAGAAGAATATTGGATCTAGAATGAAATATTTGGAACAATGATATGAATCAATCGGAAAAGGAAGGGCAGAAAGAAAAATTACAATTTGAGGATGTTGTAGGAATCACTGGATCTGAAAAAGATTGGGTGATTGATCAAGGATTACTTAAATAGAATTTTGATCCAGGAGGAATTATTTGTCAGGCTAGCGACGTTAAAACTAGTGCATTATGGGAGGCAATCCATAGTTATCAGTTTTGTTTGATTTAGTGTGCTTGAGAGTTATGATTTTTAGTGTTGTATGTGTTTACATGGATTGATCAGATTGATTGATGTTTGATTGATGATTGATGTGTAATAGTATTTTGGGTTAATGTTGTGAGGTTATGCCTTGGTCTTGACTAAATTTTTTATGACTTCTGGTAGAAGTAGTCTAACGAGTCTGTTACGACTTAGTTCTTAACCGGAGTTGTGCATTACCTTGTAGCATGTAGAGTTTGGACTTGGACCACTCTATGTCAACTCTATTTCTTCCTTTATCTGACTTTCTCTTTACTGAGGATGGTCATGAACTTACTTAGTGAACAATATCTGGATGAACTGCACTATTTTTATTTACCAGATTGTGTATACCTTTGACATAGAGTAAATCTGAAATTGGAAACAAATGAGTTTTTATAATAGGGGAATTCTGGTCCAAGGGAGATAACCATATAAAAAATTTTATAATACACCCACGTTATTAGTGTAGTTTCTTCCGTTAGAAATTGAAAGTATAGAGGGGAAATGTGAGTAAAAAGGAGATCAAGTTAACCTCAGTTGTTGTTTGTTTATGAAATCCGTGAGTTTATGTATTAGAGTTTGTGTGTGTATGTTTGTGAGTCAAGTTGAATGAGTTATTGGAGACAACAAAACATATCTTAATATTTTAAACTTTTTAGTATTCAGCAATTCCTTTATAAATTTTAAAATGTGTTCCTGTTTAATCTTTAATTTGTGCATGTTCTACTATTTAAAATTCCTTTATAGTGTTATGTCAAGCATGTTTAGTCTAGATTTAATTTCTACTGCAATATTCTACCATTTGTTATTTCTTGATATTTTTGTAGGATGTGTAGTAAATTGTAAAAGTGATCTTTTCCTGCTGCATATTTTTGTACTTTATTGTTAAACATGTTTGAGCTTAATTTTGGGGGGAACGAAAAATATTTCAAATTTAAACCTTACTTGTTTTCAAGAATACTACAAATAAATTTGTATTTTATTTCTAATGATTATCGTTATGTGGAGTCATCTTATGAATGTTAGAATTTTAAGTATTGAAATGGAGTAAAAAAACTTAGTTAATATTTTTAGTGAAAAGGGTGAACCTAGAGTTAAGGATATTTAGTGGTGAACATGGGAAAATGAAGAACTATCTTTAGTAGGAAGAAATGTATTTTTGGAAAATTAAGGATTCTTAGAATTTTTATTTTCAAACATCTAAGGCTCTTTTAGAAAGTACTTAAAAAAATATATGCATGTCTTTTTAAGTAAAGGAAAGTAATAAGTTTTAACTTTAGAGGAGGATAGTGGAATTCAAAATCATTTAAGAACTTCTCTAGATATAGTAATCCTCACATCCAAAAAAAAATATGGATAAAAAAGAACCTAAGAAAAAAAAAAAGAAAAGAAAAAGAAATGTGTGAGGAGAAGCTTGAGGAGAGGTCCTAATTAAAAATTGGTTTCATTTGAGTCTTTCTATAGTAAAGAACTTAGAACAATCCTAAGCTTGCTTTTTATACATATATTAGTTAAATTTTTTTTTAAGAGAGAGTTCTTAAGTCGAGAAAGTAAAGTTCATAGGATCCGAAGTTTGAAAAATCTGCATATTTTTCTAAATTAGATAGGAAAATAAATTCCAAAGTTTGATGATAAATATTTTAGACCCTGGGCTAATCTAATTCACTAAAAGGTCTTCTAAGTTGAACTATCAATTTTTTAGAACAAAGTTTTAACAATTCTAAAGGGTGACCCATTAACTCTAATCTATAAAAATTATTTTAAAAGCGTAGTATTACTTGACGACAAGTAATGTTTAAGTTTGGGGGATTTTGATCAACCTAAAAATGTACTATTTTTATGCCATATTTTATAATGATATTGTACTTTAAAGGTATGTTTTTTTTTTTTGGTTGTAGATACATCAAATTGAAGAATTTGGAGTGATTTAGCAAAAACAGCAAAAATGGACCAAAATGAAGCATATCAGAGTAAAACGGGTCGAACCAGAGCATACCAGAGCAAAATGGGTCAAACCAGACACATTTGAACTTGTGTCTGGCGCCTAAGCGCCACCCAGTTGGTGCTTAGCCGCCAGACAGTGGTGCCTATGTGCCAAACAGTCGGCGCATAGCCGCCAGTGATAGTTGGTGATGGCATAACTTCTTGTAGAAATGTCGGCTTTAGACAATTTTCAAAGTGTTACGAAGCTTATTTCATGGGGAATTCATTGGTAATGATAAAAGAAACTTTATAGAAGAGTTTGGGTCTGCTATAAGGAGTTATTATGGAAGGGATGCGTCTCTTGGAGTGAAAAGGCACTTAAGGCACCATTTGGATGATTCATTGAATGTTGGCTCTTTTTGAAAAGACACTTAAGCATCTCTTGGAAAATTATAATTAAGGCTTGCAAAATCTTGAAGTAGGAGATTTAGATAAGGGAGAAGAACTATTAGAAGAGGAGAAGAAGGCCGAGAAGAAGAAGACTTGGGCATGAGCCCCGAGTGGGGCGACAAGGTGAGAGAGAAAGAGAGAGTGTGAGAATTTCTTATTTTCTTTTCACTTGTTCTTGGAGAGGATTGCTAGAAGATTGCTTTTTCTATACAAGAAGAGTTTGCTATTCATTAGAGATAAGTATTTTCATTGTATTTTGATCTGAATTTAGTAGTTTGTTTGTATGGATTCAAAGACTTGTTCAATGAAAAGTTCTTGTTCTTTCTCCATGTATACTGTTTTCTTTACTCTTTCCTTTTACAATGAATTAGTAAGCATGTGTAGGATATAGAATTGAGTAGAGTGAGAATATATTGTGATTATTTTACTTTGTTCTTCATTTACATGTAAACTTGATCAACTTGCATGTTAAAATCTGTTGTGATAACATGTAAGAACTAATGTGGTATTGTCTAAGTCAACTATTGGTAAGAATCACATGAGATTATATGGGTGAGAATGTATTCCATATAATTGAGTGCAAATAAATAGGGATATATGTATGTTTAAGAGGTGTAGAATTAAAAAACCTTAGGGTGACAGACTAAAGCTCCTAATTTAGTTTGCTGTGAAAGGTTTTGTTATGAGATGTTAACCTCGAGGTGGAGGGAGAAGAGGGAACTCTAGAGTGAGAGCTAGTATCTTCCCTGCCTAACCCATCTACAAAATTTCAAAACATTAAATTATCCTATGTTCTTTATAGAACCAAGTAAGGGTAAAGAATATAATTTCTCCTATTTGTAACAATCTGTCTCGCTCCTTATTTTACTTTTACATATGTCACTAATTTCATTGCATGAAGAAGAGTACTTTTAATATATTAAACTCCACTTTTCTGATTTTCACTAAGTGTTTTAGTTTAGAAGTAGTGTTGTAGTAATAGTTTTAGGATTTAATTAAAACCAAACCTTTATCGACTTTCCATACTAGGGCGTGTTATTATATACTAGAACTTCTCTTGAAAGCCAGTGTGATTAACCGCGATCTCCGTGGGATCGATATTCGGGGCTTATTCAGAATGTTCTATATAACTTGATAACGATACATATACTTGCATGAAATCCCATTTTATAATAATATCAATTAAACTTTCATTTTGCATCGGCATCAAGTTTTGGGCGTCGTTGTAAATAAAGAGATAATTAAAAGGAAATAAAACGTAAGCATAAATATCTGGGATTAGTGATGTTTAATTTTTGTGTGATGAATTTATGATATGAACTCTGATGTTGTATAGAGCATAGTTGGACTATTTCTTTTTATGCACATTCAGATGTTTATGTGATAAATTAATGTTTTATGTTGTAGTTGTGTGATATGTGTGTAGTAGTAAATATTTTAATGTGTATTTAGTGTTTGAATTTTTAATAGAGTGTAAATTAATTCCAAATCTGTTAAGAAATGTAGAACACTCTTAAAAACCACTATTTGAAAATTGCATGTTTAAAAATTTTCAAAATCTGCTACCAGTTATTATGTAGTATTGTTGTGATTTTAGTTATGTTATGTTGGTGTGTGATTGCTTTGAAAACCTCCACTACTGTAAAAGTCTTTTGAAATTTTTGTTTTATGAAAAACTTATTCTAGTTTCTTTTTATTCCTATTTATTTTTAAAACTGTTATGCTTGCATATTCAGGATATTGAAATTCTTACAAGCATGTTATTTTAGTTTTTAATTTTCACTCATGCATCATTTCTTATACTTGAATGTTTTTATCCTGACTTAAAATTAAAGTTTTGGAGAAATTTAAAAACAAATTTTTTTTCAAAAAAACCTAAAATTTTATTTGTTCTCAATAATACTTAAAATAAATTTGATTTTTGATTAAAAATAATTATGTATATGAAGTTATATTAAGGAAACAAAATTTTGAATATAGAAATGAATAAAAGAATTTAGTTAAAATTTATAGTAATAATGAAAAATTTAAATTTAAAATTTTCTTAATAAAGAAATGTTAAATATAGTTAAAATATCTTTAGTAAGAAATGTTGTATTTTTGGATTAATAGAAGACTTAACTTACATTTTGCAAAGCTTAAATTTCTTTTATTGAGAAATAATTTTTAGCATTATTATTATGATTTTTAAATGAAAGATACATATCAGACCTTTATTTTAAATGGAAGGGTAGAATTCAAAATCATTAAAAGCCTATCCAAATACGGTAATCCTTGCCCTATAAAAAAAAGAAAAAAAAAGAAAAATAAAAAGAAAAAAAAAGAAAAGAAAAAACTAAAAAAGAAAAAGTGAAAAATAGTATGTGAAAAGGAAGGAGAAGCTCGAGGATTTAAGAGCTTAATCAAAAATTGGTTCCATGCCTAAAGTTTAAAATATAAGTTTTGAGAAAATCTAAAACTTAAGGTTATAATATAGTAAGTAAAATTATTCTCAATTAAAATTTTTTAAGTGAGAAAAATAAAGTGTTTGAATCCTATATTTTGAAATGTCTACAAGTATTTTTGAATTAGATAGAAACTTATATTTCCATTATCCTTTACTTAAGAACTTTTTGAACTTTAAGTTGGTCTTTTTTACTAAAAATTTTTCTAAATTGGATTATTTCATTTTTAGAACAAAATTTTGAAACCTTCCTAAGAAACTCATTTACATAATTTGCACGTTAAAATTTTTATGGTTAAGAGTCACTTGATGACAAGTAACATTTTAAGTTTGAGGGATTTTGACACACCTAAATTATATAGTATTTTTATGTACATTTTTATACCTATTTTTGATGATATTGCACTTTAATGGAATGTATTTTATGTTTTTCTTGTAGGTATGATAAGAATGATTAATTATGATGAAAGGAGAAAAAAATGATCAAATTTCGAGCAAAATTATGAAGTTTGAGAAATTTGGCCTTTAGCGCCTTTGCGCCAAAGTGTCGGCGCTTAAGCACCACAGTTAAAAATTGAATTTTAATCAAATGTGATGCCATTTTCAAGGGGTGTTTGAAGAAACTTTTGGTGGTGACTTCCTTAACTTCCTTTGAGTGGTAAATGTGATTGAATGGATGCATCTTTTGGTGGATACATTGAATCTAGATATGATTTGAAGAGACACCAAGGCACCATTTAGAAAATTATAAAAATGAAGCCTCATAATTAGAGAGTGTTTTTTTTTAGATTCTGGGGTTGGAGTTCTTCTGTTTTTAGAGAGTTTCTTAGAGAGAGTCTTTTGAAGTTTGGAGAGCGTAATTCTATAGTTGTTAGTAGAGAGTAGAGAGTAAGAAATCAAAATGGGTTGGTGTGAAGCCTTCTTCTCGCCAATATTATTTTATCCTTGTATCAAGTTTTTATTGAAGTCTAAAGTGTTTATTTGAGTCATCAAAGTTGGGCGCAAACCTCTGTAGAGTTGTATTGTGGAAAGCAAAATTTCAGAGAAACTTCCAGTGTCTTATGGAGAGAATTTTCAGATAAGTATTTATCTTTGTTTTTACACTTTAATTTTAAGTAAGATTTGTTGTGTTTTTATTATGTTTTATGTTGTTAAATCAAGTTGTGTTTGTGTTTTCTTCATGAAATTTGAGTAGTTTACTTTATCTTTTTCTTTCTTAGATAATAAAGTAATTAAATTATGGAAGTATGTTATGGAAAGTATAAGTGTTTAATGCTGGAAGAAATTGTGATGATTCAATTCATTGTACTTAATTTACTTATTGATGTGGCCAACTAAGATGTTAAAATTTGTTGTGAGATTATCTAAGATCCAATGCGGTACTGTCTCAATCAACAATTGGAAAGAATCACATGCAATTATATGGGTGAGAATTGTAGTCCATATGATTGAATGCAAATATATATGGAGATATGTTTTAATGGGGAGTAAAATTAGAGGACTTTAGAGTGACAGGCTAAAGCCACCTAATTTAATTTGTTATTTTAAATTTTGATATGAGATGTTAGCCACCAGGTGGAGGGAATAGAGGGAACTCTAGAGTGAGAGCTGGAATCTTTCCTGCCTAACCCATCTACAAAATTTCAAAATTTCAAATTAACCAATTTTCTTTATAGAACCAAATAAGGGTAAGGACTATAATTGCTTATATTTGACACAATACATTTAAATACTTTCACAACATAAATATCCAAAATTATTACTGATTTATTGAAGAAGGAAAAATATATTTGATTCTTAAAGCTTTTATATCGTGTTTAGAGTATTGATAATTTTAATTTCCTGCTTAAATTTTTTTAAAAATATCAAAAAATACTTTTCAAAATTATTAACTTAAAACATACTTACAAAAATCAATTGAAAAAGTAAAAAGTTAATTTTCTTATTTCTTTAAAATTTTAGACATTTCCCTGTGGGTTCGATATCTCGGGGCTTAATCAGAAAGTCCTGTATTACTTGATAAATGATACGTATACTTGCGTAGTATCCGATATTATAAATCATAAATTTCCAATCTAAATCATAAGCATAAATATTCAGGGATCACTCTCCAAGAACAAAGCGAAAAGAAAAGAAGAATATCTCACACTCTCCCTTTTTCTCTCACCTTGTCGCCCCACTTGGGGCTCACACCCAAGTCTTCTTCTTTTCGGCCTTCTTCTCCTCTTCTAATGGTTCCTCTCTCTTCTCTAAATCTTCTTCTTCAAGAGTTTGCAAGCCTTAATTATAATTTTCCAAGAGATGCTTAAGTATCTCTTCAAAAAGAGTCCACATTCAATGAATCATCCAAAGGGTGCCTTAAGTAGCTTTTCACTCTAGGAGACACATCTCTTCTCTAATAACACTTCCTAACCAACCAAAACTTTTCCAGAAAGTTTATTTTATCATTCCCAATGAATTTCCCATGAATAAGCTTTGCAACACTTCAAAAATCATCCAAATCAAACATTTCTACAAGAAGTTATGCCAAAAACTGTCACCAACCGTCACTGGCGGATATGCGCTGACTGTTTGGCGCATAGGCTCCACTGCCTAGTGGCTAAGCGCCAACTGGGTGGCGCTTAGGCGCCAGACACATGTACAAATGTGTCCGGTTTGACCCATTTTTCTTCAGTATGCTCCGGTTCGACCCATTTTGCGCCGATATGCTCCATTATGGTCCACTTTTGTTCTTTTTGCTAAAATCACTCAAAATTCTTCAATTTGATCTACCTACAACCAAAAGCACAAGAAAACATACCTTTAAAGTGCAATATCATTATAAAATATGACATAAAAAATAGTACATTTTTAGGTTGATCAGCCCAACATCTTAATTCTGCAGGGATGGAATCTCAACTTACCCATTTTGCGCTGATATTCTCAAGCTTCCTTAGAGGGGTTAGTTGAGTTCAATTTTGAGGAATGTAAAATGCTTTATAGCTAGCCCATTCTACGAGATCATTGGCATTAGTAGGATGGAAAAAGCTTTGTATCTAATCCTCCCTACAAACGATAGAGCATTTTCCTCTACGAGAAATAAAAGAGAGAAGCCCTCCACATTGCGATGCCAAAGCCGGAGGTGGCTATGTAGCAAATCCAAGTGTTGAACCTTAAGTGTTTACGTGAGGTCGTTAGGACAATTTTGATGTGTCATCGAACGTGTTGGGTTTCATTGCATGTGCATGGACATATCCCCAATCATATTTAATAGGGTCTCTACACATAGAATTGTTCTAGATAATTGCATCAGGTCTGCATGTTCTGAGAAGTCCCCGTGCTTCTCCAACTCGACTGGCCCAGTATAACTTTTTACATAAGGGGTTGTCTACTGCACCTTGGTGGTTAGAAGGCTCCCCAATCTAGATGGGGCTTATGACTACTTGTTTGGAGCGTTTCCATTTTTATAGCTAGACCTCCCTTCGTCTTTCTTTCCTGAGGCATCCTTGTCATCTCAGCGGGTATAAGTCCAACCTCTCGGAGCTCTAGCCAATAATGAAAGGATAGAGTCTCGTTACTTTGACCTTAGGGCTATCGAGGTCCCTTGTGGCTGACGTAATTAACGGATTGCTAACCGGGGATCTCTAGTCGTATTGGGTCGACTACCTCTACGACTCGGTATGCTTAGGGTCCTAGTGGTTTGAGATGACGGGTCCGTGGTACCCCAACTTGACTACCTCTACGTATTAAGACCACACCTCCCTTCCTTTGACTACCTCTGTTGGCTTTATCGCTTATGTGATTTTGTTGATATTATTTTGACGGCCCGATACAAATAAGTTGTCCCCATTCAGGGTACGAAGATTTGTCCTCTGCCCTTATGTCCCGGACGTGCTTTGACGTATAGGGATACCCCCTTAGAAATTATTGTAGTTATTTCGTAGGCTCCGTATGCCAAGGAGCTGCTATCCATTCGAGAAACAAGAGATTTTCTCTTTGCCCAATAGCATAGTACGAGATTCTAAACATCGAAACTTTCCCTTACGAAATTACCACCCTTTGTTGACCTATTACCTTAGAATCATGATAGTAAAGCAAATCCCCTTTTATTTAAAGTATTATTCGGTATCCCTCGGGATGTAATTAACCAATACATCCTCTGGGAGACTCCTGACCCCATAAAAAAAATGTTCTTTTTGGTTCTCAGGGTACCGGTGGCTTATTGAGGGATTATCTTAATGGATGTCGTGTTTCGAGGTATTTTGATCCTATCTCGTTTGGATGAATACTCTCGACCTATTAGATAGGATTACCTATATATAAGCCTTTTGTGTATTTTATTTTTATATTGTTTTTTATTTTTCTATCATATATCCTTTTCCTATTCAATTCTTCTCCGCTTTGAGTCATTTATATGATTCAGGAGGTATATTTATTCGAATGGGGGAATTGTACGACAATACATAAAAAAATAAGCTGGTGACCCTGAGATGCTAGAAAGAATGCACTAGTGTATATAATGTCGCTCTTCTGCATTTTGTCATGTCCAACAAGGGAATAGCTGTCATGATTTATGCTAACATATTTTCTGTAGGTGCTGTTAAGCTTTATTCTCACTTGACATAGTCTATTTTGCATTGTACGAAATAACCCGTACTAACTCTTTTTTGTAGGTCAATTATCCCATTTTAGACTTTTACAATTTACTTCTTAGTCCTTAAGTTGAGTCTATTTTAGAATAAGGTACATACACGAGTATCGAGATGCTCGATGAGTGGAACCGTTTGATGGAGACCAAGAGCAGTTTGCTCATATCTCGTACCTTACTTTTGAATTTCTATTGATGTATAAAGTTAGGATCCATCATGTATATACGGAGCCTGGCCATCCTTTTCTATTTTCTGGGATATGTTCCCGACTCAACATCATATGACTTGGTTTTATTTCCTTCGTCTGGCTTTTTAACTTTCTGGCAAATGTTCTTTTTGGTTGTCTAGTTCCTTGGGTAGCTTATATTAATATTCTTTCATGTATATTTAATCTAAATTGTCTCCATTCAATCTTGTTTGGATGTACACTACTGCTCTATCATACGAGATTTATCTCACATAAGCTTTCAATGACCTTTTTTTTATTTGTCAGCCTAGTTTTTGTCTTATTTTATCAATCTTGGATCGCTCTTTCTCTTCGAATCATTTCAACAGTTCAAGAAAGAGGGCCCTTTAGAAAAAAAATCCTAAGTTGATGATCATACAGGCTAGCGACTCCGATTAAAAATAACCAAAAG
The DNA here is from genome assembly GCA_022702705.1 of Papilionanthe hookeriana x Papilionanthe teres. NCBI lineage: Eukaryota > Viridiplantae > Streptophyta > Magnoliopsida > Asparagales > Orchidaceae > Papilionanthe > Papilionanthe hookeriana x Papilionanthe teres. Next base: position 11,111,252 of record CM040432.1, on the reverse strand, counting down.
AAGCCCCTTTTGAGAATGAAGCTCTGTGTGAAGCAACAACAATCACCATAGAGTTATGAAGTAACTTACGATGTGGCACAACATCCCTAACGTCATGTCGATTCCGAAGACGATGCACTGAAGCTCCAACAATCACTCCCCATTGTGATTGTTCCTTAATACAAGGCAACGAGTTCTTCTGTACACCGACTTTATAACTGGAGAAACCGTGTAATCCTTTCTCGCATGTGAGAAAGTAGATATATTGACTAACTCATAGTAAAATATTTTAACTATGCTAGGTCACTTGGTTTTCTCTCTTAAGAGGATTTTCATGTTGAACTATTTGTATCACTACTGATTATTTTCGTTCATGTGATTGTGTGTTAGATTCTCTTACAATATTATGATGGCAGTTTGTTATTCCGTCATAATGAATTTTCTAGCATGCATTATTACTTTTTTACTTTTAAAATTCAATTATAAAGAGAAAAAAATCTATATAATAATTTAAGAACACATACAATAATATTAATTAACAAATTTAGAAATAATGAATAAAAATAATATTTTTTATTTACTTCTATACTCTAAGTTGATTAATGTATCTTTTTCATGGGTAAAGTCGATTTAATTTCTATTAAATATTGCCCGTCTTGTGAGCCCCACCTTCTCGACCATAAAACACATGGGCGAACATGAAGCCATTGAAAGGGGCGTCCTCGTAAACCCCCATTGCTCAGTTTTCCACCCACTAATGTCCAAATAGCGACGAATGTGGCCTTATTGGAAGATAGCGATAATAGAGAATAAGGAGGTTGGAATTATTCCCATCTTCCCAACGTCAAGACGAGTCCTTAAGCCAATCATATTGTTTGCCTTTGGCTAAAATAATAAAACTATAACCGTTTTTTTGTTCGCTTCGCTAATTAAATAAAAAAAAAAAGGCAAGAAAAGGATGGGCACTTCTCACAAATTCCAATATACCTTTCGCTTTTGTCGCCTACTTAAAAGGGGGAGGAAACCGAGAGGAGGAAAGTCTCTAATTAGATAAATAATATGAATTTATATAAAATATTTAGTGACGTTAATTCTATGAAATCATATACATAAAAGTGTAAATAGTTTGAATAAATATTATCAATAATATTTTGATGTGATATCAAATAATTTAATATTTTATAAATAAACAAGTGTTATATGTGAAGTGCGTGACATATATGTAAATTCACTTTAAATGGTAGAGAGATGAAAAAATATGTGTGCATAATCTAAATATTATTTTGGCAGTTTCAAATGATTCTCTCTTATCAGCTATGTATCATTTGGTGATTTAAATTAAATTAAAAGATGGTCTACATAAATCTAAATAATTTTTTCTTTTTTTAAAAAAATTATTATATTCATCAATTCTTTGTATTTAGCATCAATATTTTATAGTTTGAAGATCTTTACATGGTAACAATAAAAACCATCCCCTCCAATAAGGATTGCTTTTTCACTATCTGCCAATTTTATTTTGATATAAAATGTGTCAAAGAAGCTCTTAACTAAATGGTTAAGAAGAGATTCAACTAAGGCATCAATTCTAGATAAAATTCAGATTGTGAAATATATTCAAATTCATCATTTTCTGTTAGAAATTTGCACCTTCAAAATACTATGTCCTTTCAATTCAGTATAATTATTTGATAAAACCCGCTTAGAATAGATTGTGAAATCCTTAGAGAAATGCCTTTATAAATGTCATTGCAACACTTCTCATCTTCTATTTGATTGCTTTGGCCATAAGATCAACATTTAGTTAATTATAATCAACATTACCACGGACTTACATCATGGCTTCAACTGATTAGATGAATACATTCTTCTATTCATAGAGGGTTGAAATCAGTTCATCTTACTACTCGGCGATAAAGCCTCTACTGAGCAAAAACAACTTGTTAAAATCTCTTTTCTCGAGATATAAATTTCTACTTCCTTGATAGTCTCTGATCTATCTCACTTTGAGAATCTAGCTGGAGGATTTTTTCTTTACAAGTTAACTATATAGTATTCAAATAATGGGGTCTGAGTATAACAAGTCTCCTCTTCAAGCTACTACTCATCTTCCTTTTAATAATTTAATAATGGCATGATTTGTTGAAACTAATATCTGGAAGCTGTACAATAATGGTTTTTCAAAGATTACATTAAAGGTAGCCAACACATCTACCATAATCAGCCAACCATACCTGTAAATTGTGCTTCTTCTTCTTCTCAAGTGATTGGTAGTTGATCACACCCTTGAGTTCTTTTCATTGGCCATAAAAATCAATGATCGGACTCAAAATAGAGATAAGCTTCGAGTTCTCCAAATTTATTTGGCCATCGATACTTTTGAATAGAATCTTAATTAAGCTCTTAGTGTCTATTAGAATGCTACCCATTTCAAAATTTTCAATCAATGCAAAAACTACTATCACATTATTATATAAATTTTTCTTAGTAGTAAAATCTTCATAAGCGATGTCGGCATTCGAAGCCGTGTCAGAGATTTTCTCAGTGTTGATGTCGATGTCATGTTTTGGAGTCGTCATTCTATTTATCTATCATATCGCCCTAGTCTTCAAAAGATCTTATTTCTTCAGATCATGTAGAGGATCCTCGGATAATAAGAGATTTGAAGAAAAGAATGTCTTATAAAATAGAAGACAATAAAATAAAATTTCGGTGATGATCCTAAAAAAGGAGATTATAGAATGCCTTGTTCTAAAAATTTTATATAAGGAGGATCACATGTGAAATTTTGATAACCAGATATTTATAGGTATGATATCTATCCTATGTTCTTAAATCTCCTATAGGAGCAAAATCCTATAGTTAATTATATCTTAGATAATTAAAATTGTCTAAGAAAACTTCTTATTAATGTTAACACTTGTTTTCTAAGAAATTTTAAAAACAAGGAAACAAACGTCAACGTTCAATCCTAGAGTTAATATGTCATACTAACCTAAGAATTTGATTTTTGTCAATGTCATTTGTTATGTCAATTTTTTTTTTGTTTTTTTGTTTGTCATTTTGTTGTTGTTTTATCTTATAGTTTATTATTTGTTTACTGACTATCCTAAAAGTTTAGGTTTTATAGCTATCCTAAAAGTTTAGGTTCTGTGGCTATCCTAAAACTTTATGTTTTATTTTATTTTAGTTTTGTCATTATAATATTGTTTATATTTTATTTTGTTCTGTGTTGTCGTTGTTTTGGTGTTGCTTTAATTTTATTTTATTGTCGTTTGTCTTGTATTTGGAATGTTGCTCCGCAAAATAGAGTTAGCAAACCCTTATAAAATGTATAGTAAATCAAAACGGAATTTGTCGTCATCCTGCAAGAGAAATAAGTGTCAGATTTAAAAGAAATAATTTAAATTTTAGTTGGTTATATTTAGATAACCCGGTCAAGATGTCTCTAGCTCCATCGTCTCAGGGTTATTAAGGGCCTTAATCTACTTAGTCTGAAAGGTGTTTAAACGAGGATCGGAAGATTCCTCTCAACAACAAAGATTACGTCATCCAAGAAATCTTCGTAGATCAAGAACATTGGGGTTCAGTTGTGTTCGATGATCTTTGTTCATTAAGGTTTCATTTAAGTCTTAATATCTTTTCAAATTTTAGGTTGGAAAATTTTAAGTTGTTTATGATTTATTTACCAATTAAAATTTTCCAAATGTCATTTTAATATATGTTGGTTTTCATTTGTTTATTTATGTTTAATGTAATTTAGACTTAATGAAAAAAATTAAGTTAATTTAGATCTAATGTCTGTAAGACCTAGTGAAACTTAAGAATTTTTAGATATAAAATCGAATTTTGAATAAAATTGAGACTTTAAAACTTTTAGATTCGATGTCATTTTTTAAGTCTAATGTAGATTACACTTAAGCTGTATAAAACTAATCATAAGTTAGACTTTAGAATTTTAAATTCGTTGTCATTTGAATCTAAAAGTTGTTAAGTCCAATGTCGATTAGACTTAAATTGTGTAAAATCTAACATAAGTTAGTCATTAAATTTTAGATTTATTGTCATTTGAATCTAAAATGTGTTAAGTTTAATGTTGATTAGACTTAAAAATCAAACATAAGCTAGACTTTAGAATTTTAAGATTCGTTGTCATTTAAATCTAAAAGTTGTTAAGTCTAATGAAGATTAGATTTAAATTGTGTAAAATCTAACATAAGTTGGAATTTAGAATTTTAGATTCGTTATCATTTGAACCTAAAAGTTGTTAAGTCCGATGTACATTAGACTTAAATTGTGTAAAGTCTAACTTAAGTTAGACTTTGGAATTTTAGATTCATTGTCATTCAAATCTAAAAGGTCTTAAATCTAATATAGATTAGAATTAAATTGGAGTTAGAAGCTTTGACATAAATTCAGTATGGGTTGAGCTTAAGTTTGAAATAACTAGGGTTCAATTTAGGTTGAACTTAAGTTAAAAATGTTGATTTAAGTTCAATATGGGTTGAACTTAAGTTTGAGTTAACATGGGTTCAATTTTTGTTTAACCTAAGTTAGAAAGGTTAATTTAAGTTTAATATGGGTTGAACTTAAGTTTTAGTTAACTTGGATTCAATTTAGTTTGAACCTAAGATAGAAATGTTGACTTAAGTTTAATATGGGTTGAACTTAAGTTTAAGTTTACTTGGGTTCGATTTAGGTTGAACGTAAGTTAGAAATGTTGATCTAAGTTCAATATGGGTTGAACTTAAGTTTGAGTTAACTTAGGTTCAATTTTAGTTGAACCTAAGTTAGAAATGTTGGCATTAGTTTAATATGGGTTGAACTTAAGTTTATGTTAACTTAAGTTCTATTTAGGTTGAACTCAAGTCAGGTTTTGGTGAGTTAGGTTCAATATGGGTTGAACCTAAGGTTGGGTTAACTTGGGTTCAAGTTAGATTAAACTCAAGCTAGGTTTTGGATGAGTTAGGTTCAACATGGCTTGAACCTACGGTTGGGTTAACTTGGGTTTAAGTTAGATTGAACTCAAGTTGGGTTTTGGTTGAGTTAGGTTCAATATGGGTTGGACCTAAGGTTTGGTTAACTTAGGTTCAAGTTAGATTGAACTCCAGTTTGATTTTGGTTTAAAGTTAGACTTGATTAGAGTTTAAGGTTGTTTAAGCCCAATTGAAGTAAGGCTTAAGAATTTAATTAGGTCTAATGAGATATACCTAATTAGATTTTAAGGTTGTTTAAATTTAATTAAGTCTAATTAGAGTTAAAATTAATTAGGATTTAAGATTGTATAAGCCTAATGTAAGTAAGACTTAAAGTTTAATAAAGTCTAATTATCGTTAGAGTTAATTAAGATTTTAGATTGTTTAAGCCTAACGTAAGTAAGGCATAAAGGTTAGTTAAGTTTAATTAGAGTTAGATTTAATTAAGATTTAAGATGGTTTAAGCCTAATGTAAGTAAGGCTTAAGGTTAATTAATTCTAATTAGGGTTAGACTTAATTAGGATTTAAGATGGTTTGAGCCTAATGTAAGTAAAGCTTAAAGGTTAATTAAGTCTAATAATGCTTAGACTTAATAAGGATTTAAGATGGATTAAGCCCAAGGTAATAAAAGGCTTAAAGTTTAATTAAGTCTAATTATGGTTAGACTTAATTAGGATTTAAGATTGTTTAAGCCTAATGTATGTAAGGCTTAAGAGTTAATTAAACCTAATTTAGGTAAGGTTTAATTGATTAATTAAACTTTATTAGGGTTATGTCTAATTGGTTTAATGTTAATTAAACTTAATTTAGATAAGGTTTAGTTGATTAATTAGACTTAATTAGTGTTAAGGTTAATTGGTTTAAGGTTAATTAAGTCTAATTAGGGTTATACTTAATTAGTATTTAAGATGGTTTAAGCCTAATGTAAGTAAAAATTAATGGTTAATTAAGCCTAATTATAGTTAGACTTAATTAGGATTTAAGATGCTTTAAGCCTAATGTAAGTAAGGCTTAAAAGTTAAATAAGTCTAATTATGGTTAGGCTTAATTAGGATTTAAGATGGTTTAAGCCTAACGTAAGTAAGGCATAAAGGTTAATTAAGTCTCATTAGTGTTAGACTTAATTAGGATTTAAGATGGTTTAAACCTAATGTGAGTAAGGCTTAAAGGTTAATTAAGTCTAATTATGGTTAGACTTAATTAGGATTTAAGTTGATTTAAGCCTAATGTAAGTAAGGATGAAAGGTTAATTAGGTCTAATTATGGTTAGACTTAATAAGGATCTAAGATGGTTTAAGCCTAATTTAAGCAATGCTTAAAGGTTAATTAAGTCCAACTATTAATAGAATTAATTAGGTTTTAAGATGGTTTAAGCCTATTTTAAGTAAGTCTTAAGGTTAATTAAGACTAATTAGGGTTAGACTAGTTTGGGATCTAAGGTATTAAACCTAACGTAGTTAAGGCTTAATGAATTAATTAGGTCTAACAAGTTTGACCTAATTATGGTTTAAAATTGTTTAAGCGTGATTTAAGTAAGGCTTAAGGTTAATTAAGTCTAATTATGGTGAGACTTAATGAGGATTTAAGATGGTTTAAGCCTAATTTAAGCAAGGCTTAAAGTTTAATTAAGTGTAATTAGTGTTAGACTTAATTGGGATTTAAGGTATTAAGCCTAATGTAGTTAAAGCTTAATGAATTAGTTAGGTCTAATGGGTTAGACCTAATTATGGTTTAGAATTTTTTAAGCGTAATTTAAGTAAAGTTTAAGTATTTTATTAGGTATAATGGATTAAACCTAATTATGGTTTAAAAGTTTTTAAGCCTAATTTAAGTAAGGGTTAAGAATTTAATTAGGTCTAATGGGTTAGACCTAATTAGGATTTATTATATTAAGCCTAATGTAGTTAAGACTTATTAGATTAATTAGGTCTAATGGATTAAACTTAATTATGGTTTAAGTTAATTAAACCTAATTTAAGTAAGGTTTAATTGATTAATTAGGTCTAATAAGTTAGACTAAGATATTAAGCCTCATGTAGTTAAGACTTAATGAATTAATTAGGTCTAATGGATTAGGCCTAATTAGGATTTAAGGTATTAAGCCTAGTTAAGTTAAAGTATAAACAAGATTAATTAAGTTTAATTTAATATCTTAGACCTAATTAAGGTTTGGCATAAGTCTAGTTGGAGTTGGACTCAACATTGACTTTGTCCATTGTGGAATGGGCTAAGAATGATGATGAGAAGGATTTTAGGGTTTTAAAATATTAATTTATAATTAATAAATTTTATCCTTAAAAGGAAGTTGTCATTTTAAATTTTCTAATGGCTAAGAATTGTCACTTTAAGGTTAATGTTTGTCATCCTAAATTACTTAACCATTTTCCAATTTAATTTCTTAATTTCTAAATTTTTATAATTATTTTTAAAAATAATTACAAAGCCTCAAGAAAATTAGGAAACAATGTCTAAGAGAATTATTCTACCCTTGGAAAAATCAGGGAAGGCTCCTAAGGACCTAGAGATAAATCCTTAAAGTTTTCATATTTTTCTAATTTATAAATAATTTTTAATAATTTAAATACTCCAGAGAGTATTTAATTAAATAAAAATCAAATATAACTACTAAATTCAAATTTTCAATTCCACATTGTTGTCCTCTCTATCCCGAGTGCAAGAATATTTTTGTTACATTTTTGTAATTTTTTATGCAAATATATAATTTTTTTTATTAGTTTAAGGATAATCTAAATTAATTAAACCCTTAACTAAATAAAAAATCTAAAATGCCGCCGCGTGTCCTCGAATGAGTCAAAATGTGGCTGATCCCTTGCGCGGATTCGAACAGCAGAGCGACCACCTTTAAATCAGAGTTGTCCAGTTCCACAACACGAAAATTGACGACATCCATTCATCTGCTGCATTCTGTGATAACCAGTAAGCCGTTGACGACATCCATTCATCTTGCTTGCTTATTTATGGATTCGAGTTATTTTAGTTTCTATAGCTTCATCTGAAGGAGACGAAGACATATATATGGTGATGTTAGGGTTTTAAGCCAGTTTGATTCACAAAGTATCAAACCCGAATGCCATTGAAGCTAGTTAAACCATACCTTGGCCTTAGTGGATGCAAGCTTGAATTGATTTTCTTGGATGCTTCGTCTCAACCTCAAAAGGCTTAGCCTCAACTCAATTTGAAGCTAAATTGAGCCTTAGTTTGAGTTTGATCTCAAGGTGGCTGGGTTTAAGAGGAGAAGATAAAAAGCTAGGTTAGAGCCTATGGGGAGGGCCAATTTAGATTGGGCTTATCCTTGTTCAGTCCCTAAATGGCTTTGAGTTGATCAATTTGGAGAATTGAAAGGTTTCCTTTCTCACCTGAAGGATTAACCTGTTTTTAGGGTGTTTCGGGTTAGCTAAAGATAGGAGGAAGAGTAGGTTTCATTGCTCAATTCCATGGGGGTTCAACTGCCTAGGCTCTGAGGAAGAACTTTGGTGTTGAGGGTCAAGGGAATTGGGCAGTGTTTGAGTGTCTATTATTTTGGCCTCTCCTTCTTAAGCTCTCGAGTTTGGTCCTTTTATAGCCATGGATGAAGCCATGGTGATTTTAGGCTGGTTTGGGGAAGGTTGTATCAGGTTCATGATGTCTTTTAGATAAGATTTGAGCTGTGGATAAGGGGAATTGAACTTGCCAAGGGTAAACCATGTGAAGTTTACTCATGGTTTAATTTGAGTTCATGCTTTGGATTTTCCTCAATTGTTCATCAAAGAGGTGGATAAGATATGCTCATATGATCCGAATTAACCTCCCTCACATAAGCTCATCAACACATTTAATGGCCTTGAGGAGAGAATGCCACATTAGCTCCTTGCTCATCTTTTCACATGGCTTAGTAATCATATGTTTTCACCATGATAAGCGGTAAGCTCAAGTTTTTTTGTCCTCCATTGGATGGTCTAGGAGGTGGGCAATATTGCTTTTAGGTTGGTTGATCCACATAAAAAATACCAATTTTTATGCCTTATTTATGATTCAATTCTTAAGGATATTATGCTTTAATGAAAGGTATTTTCATGTTTTTGGATGTAGATGATTAAAAAGAGCCCAGGAAGGAAAAAAAGAGCAAAAAGGAGCAAAAATGGAGCTTATGGAGCAATTTTTGGAATTATTGGCCTGGCGGCTAAGCGCCAGAGTCCGACGCCTAAGCGCCAATTCTATACAGATGCTGTTAAGTTTTTTTGATGAATTTGGGCAGTTATTTTGACGGTGTTAAGCAGTTATTGGAGCTTCTAGAGAACTAGAAGTTATTCCTAATATATAGGACTTGTGATATAATGTATTTGAAAACAAGGAAATGGTCTGGATCGCGAAGAGGTGTGACCCAAAGTTAAGAGGTGCGAACGACCTGGTCACGGATTAGTCAATGTTCTTTGCACCTGGACCAAAGGGTAAATAATAGGGATGTTTCTATTTGGCACAATACTATAATCTTAATTCCCTACAAAAGATAATTAATCTATAAATCTTGGATTAGTTGAAAAAGGAGAAAGTCATTTTTATAATTGCATTAAATTACTACTTACTTTACTTTCCTACTTATTGCTTACTTTCTTTTAGTAAAAGTTATTAGTTAAATAAATTTTAATATATATATATATATATATATATATATATATAAAGAGAAAGCTTATATAATTTGTTTAAGAAAATTTCAAAATATTATTTTTTATATATTTTTACTTTTTTTTTATTATCCATGTGGGATCGATAACGAGGACTCCACTAGAGCCTTGTATTACTTGAACAATACGTATACTTGCGTTTAAAATTATGACTTTTACAATAATTAAATCTAATAAAATTATAAAACTAAACCTCGCAGGTCAAGTTTTTGAAGCCATTTGTCAGGAATTAAATCTTCTAAAAAGTGGTATCAAAATCTTGTATTTTAAAGCTTAATTAAAGTCGCGTCGCATCAAGTTTTTGGCGCCATTGCTGGGGATAAGATAAAGTAAAAAGTAAAAGAAAAAGTAAAAATTATAAAAAAACAAAACAATAAAACAACAAAAATAACAAAAACTTAAAAACAAGACAAAATTATTATCTTAAAATTTTTATGCGTAGTTCTGGATTTGAAGAATTACTACCTTTTGATCCTGAATTAGAAAGAACAATTAAAAGAATTAAAGAAAGGAACACAAATTTCAAAACATAAAAAAATGGCTAACTTACATAACAGTAATCAAAATCCAATCGAAATCAATGAACAAAATATTTATAAACCATTAATGGAATATGCAAACATTACAGCTGATGAACTTCATGTTAGTATTCAAATTCCAGCTGTATATGCTAATTCTTTTGAGCTTAAACCTTCTATTATTCAAATGGTTCAAAACAATCAATTTGTAGGAACACCTAATGAGGATCCAAATTTACACCTGGCTAGTTTTTTAGAACTTTATGTTACCTTTAAATATAATAATGTTTCTGATGATGCAATTAGGCGTAGACTCGTTCCTTTTTCCTTAAAAGATAAAGCAAAGATGTGACTTAATTCATTAGCAACTTGTTCTATTAAAACATGGGCAGATATGGCACAAAAATTCCTTGCTAAATATTTTCCTCCTAAAACTAATAAATTGAGAAATGATATTACTTCATTTACACAATTTGATGGAGAAACAATTTATGAAGCTTGGGAAAGACTTAAAGAACTATTAAGAAAATGTCCTCATCATGCTTTACCGGATTGGTTAATTATTTAAACATTTTAAAATGGACTTATTGGATCACTTAGATCAATTATTGATGCTGCTGCTGGTGGTTCTTTAATGGCTAAGACATTTGAAGAAGCCTACACCTTAATTGAAGAAATGGCTAACAACAATTTTCAATGGCCATCCAAAAGGGTTAACCCTAAAAGAATGGCCAGTATTCATGATAATGAAGCCTTTTCTATTTTAGCTTCACAAGTAGTTGTGATATCTAAGAAACTAGATAATTTTGCTATTAATATATCACATGTGAATAATGAAAATGCTGCAAATTCTGATGATTCTCAAACAATGGAAACTTTGCAAGCTATTGCTAGTAAAACTAATAATCCTTATTATAATTAATATAATCCTGGTTGGAAAAATCATCCTAATTTTAATTGGAGTAATGAAAATCAAACCAATCCAAATTGGAACCATCAAGGAAATTCAAACTATAGACCAACTTATCCTCCTGGTTATAACAATCAGCAGAAAAAGTTGTCTGTAGGAGAATTGATCTTGTAACTTAGTAATCAGTTCCAAAGTCAAAACACTGCTATTTGTAATATTGAGAATCAGATGGGTCAAATTGCTAATTATATTAATTACAGACCTCAAAGAACACTGCCTAGCAATGTCGAAATTAATCCTAAAGGATCTGGAAAAGAACATGAACAAGCAAAAGCTGTATAACTTAGAAGTGGAAAGGAATTAATAGATAAAACACGAAACGAGATTGAAAAAGAGAAAGAAGTTGAAGAGATTGAAAAACCTAAAGATACCCTTTCTCCAATAAAGATCATACTGTTGTACCTACTGAAGTGGATGTTGAAAGACCACCACCACCTTTTCCTTAAAGACTTAAACAGCAGAAGCTTGACCATCAATTTTCTAAGTTCTTTGAAATTTTTACGAAACTTACCATCAACATTCCTTTTGCTGAAGCTTTGGAGCAAATGTAAAGCTATGCAAAATTTATGAAGGATATTTTAAGTAAGAAGAGAAAATTTGAAGCTTATGAAATGGTTGCATTAAGTGAAGAATGTAGTGTAATTATTCAGAAGAAATTACCTCAGAAACTTAAAGATCCTGGAAGTTTCACTATACCATGTGCTATTGGAGAAAAATTATGTGGAAAAGCCTTATGTGATTTAGGAGCTAGTATTAATCTCATGCCATTTTCAACCTTTCGAAGGTTAGATTTAGGAGAGATCTCTCCTACCACTATAACTCTTCAGTTAGCTGATCGATCGATCACTTATCCTAAAGGGGTTATAGAGGATGTGCTTGTTAAGGTAGATAAATTTATCTTCCCTGTAGATTTCATTTTTCTAGATATGGAAGAAGATAAAGAAATACCAACCATTTTAGGAAGACCTTTTCTAGCTATAGGTCGAGCAATGATTGATGTGCAAAAAGGAGAATTAACAATGAGAGTTAATCATCAAGAGATAACAGTCAATGTTCTGAAATTAATAAGGTATCCTGAAAAAGAAAAATGCTATCGGATGAATATTTTTTATTATATGATTGAAAAGCATTACCAAGAAAGATGTAAGGTCATTTTTAATAATAAAAATAAAGAATCTATGTTATATGATGAGTTATTAAATGAAGAGAATTCATCTGAAAAAGCTCATTATATTCATGAAAATTGGGAAATTTTAGACACAACTACAAATGAGATATTATTACCCTCAATTGAAAAAGCCCCTGAACTGGAATTAAAAATGTTACATGAGCATTTAAAGTATGCATTTCTCAGAGATTCATTAACTTTACATGTAATTATATCTTCATAACTAAGCAAAGATCAAGAAGAAAAATTAATTAGAGTTCTGAAGAATTATAAGAAAACTTTTGGTTGGACTATTGCAGATATAAAAGGAATAAGCCCTTCAATCTGTATGTATAAGATTTTAATGGAATAAAATTATAAACCCACTATTGAACCTCAAAGAAGATTAAATCCAATGATGAAAGAGGTTGTTAAGAAAGAAATTTTGAAATGGTTAGATGCTGGAATTATTTATCCTATTTCGGATAGCAAATGGGTAAGTCATATTCATTGTGTTCCGAAGAAAGGAGGAGTAACAGTCATTGTTAATGAAAAAAATTAATTAATCCTAACAAGAGAAGTTACTGAATGACGAATTTGCATTGATTATTGAAAATTAAACAACGCCACTAGAAAGGATCATTTTCCTTTACCTTTTTGGATCAAATGTTGGATAAAATTGTTGGAGATTCATATTTCTATTTTCTGGATGGATATTTTGGTTATCATCAATTACCTGCTGCTCCTGAGGATCAAGAAAAGACAACATTTATTAGTCCTTATAGAAAATTTTCCTTTAGAAGAATGCCTTTCGATTTTTGCAGTCCCACCTGCAACTTTTCAAAGATATATGATGTCAATATTCTGTGATTTAATTGATAAAGAATTGAAGTATTCATGGACGATTTTTCAGTTTTTGAAATTTCTTTTGAATCTTACTTGGAAAATATAACGAAAATTTTGAAGAGATGTGAAGAAAAAAATTTAGTTCTAAACTGGGAAAAATGTCAATTTATGGTTACAGAAGGCATTGTACTTGGAAATAATGTTTCACAAATAGGGATGGAAGTTGATCAAGCAAAAGTGAATATTGCTGAATTGCAACCACCTACTACTGTTACTGATGTGAGAAGTTTTCTGGGATGCTGGATTTTATAGGAGATATATAAAGGATTTTTCTAAAATTGCTAAACCTCTTTGCCATTTATTAAAAAAAGAAACTAAATTTGAATTAAATGAAGATTGTCTGAATGCGTTCAATATTCTGAAAGAAAAGTTAATCACTGCACCTGTCATTGTTGCTCCTGATTGGAATAAACCTTTTTAATTAATGTGTGATGCAAGTGATTATGCAATCGGAGCTATATTAGGACAAAAATATGAGAAGATTTTTAAATTTATATACTATGCTAGCAAAACTCTTAATGAAACTCAAATAAATTACACAACTACTGGAAAAGAGCTGTTAGCAATATTATATACCTTTGATAAATTTAGACCATATCTTCTTGGAACAAAATGTATCGTACACACTGATCATTTTGCTATTAAGTATTTAATACCTAAAAAGGATGCTAAACTTAGATTGATCAGATGGGTTTTACTTTTGCAAGAATTTGATTTTGAAATAGTAAACAGAAGAGGGACTGACAACCAAATTGTTGATCATTTATCAAGAATCAAAAACAATAATGAGAAGATTTATGAAGAAATTATAAATGAAAATTTCCTGGATGAGCAATTATATGTCATTCAAGGATTACAAATACCGTGGTATGCAGATATAGTTAACTACTTGGTTAGCAATATTTTACCATATGAGATGAATAGTAAATATATTAAGAAATTCATGAATGAGTGTAAATCATATATTTCGGAAGATCCTCATTTATTTAAAATAGGAAGAGATTCTATGATTCGAAGATGTGTACCTTATGAAGAAACTTTTGCTATTATTCAAAAATGTCACGATTCTGAATTTGGAGGACACTTTGGAGTGGATAAAACTGCATTTAAAATTTTATATTCTGGATTTTATTGGCCTACTTTATTTAAAGATGTTGGACATTATGTGAAAACTTGTGATCAATGTCAAAGAATGTGAAATATATCCATAAAAGATGAAATGCCTCTAAATTTTATACTAGAAATCAAAATTTTTGATGTATGGGGTTTAGAGTTTATGGGACCTTTCGTACCATCATCTAGAAAGATTTATATTTTATTAGTAGTTGATTATGTTTCAAAGAGGATCGAAGCTGTAGCTTTACCGAATTGTGATTCCAAAAGTGTTTCAAAATTTTTAAAGAAAATGATTTTTGCAAGATTTAGAATGCCTAGGATAATTATCACAGATGGGAGAAGTCATTTGAAAAATATAAGAATCCAATCATTGCTGGAAAAATTCGAAATTAAGCGTAGAATTGCAACTGCTTATCATCCTCAAACAAGTGGAATGGCTGAAGTATCAAACATGGAAATTAAAAGAATATTGGAAAAGACTGTTAATCCTAAAAGAACCGACTCAGGTTGATAGACTTGATTCGCATTATGGGCTTGTAGAACGACTTATAAGACACCTATCGGAATGTCACCTTATCAGTTAATTTATGGTAAACATTGTCACTTACTTGTTGAATTGGAGCATAAAGCTTATTGGGCAGTAAAGGAGTTCAATTATAATTTGAATACTGTAGGAGAAAAATGATTATTACAACTAGATGAAATGGAAGAGATAAGAAATGAATCTTATGAAGATGAAAAAATTTATAAGGATAGAAAGAAGAATTTACATGACAAAATGATTTCAAGAAAAATATTCGAGCCTGGACAAGAAGTATTATCATATAATGCTCGTTTATAACTTTTCCCGGGAAAATTAAAATCTAAAAGGATGGGACCGTTTATAATTGAGAAAGTATACCCTTATGGAGCTGTGGATATTAATGATCCCAAAACTAGAAAAGTATTTAAAGTTAACGGATTAAGACTGAAGCCTTATATGGAAAAAAATGAAATTAAATTACAAAGAGGCTTATGAACTGAGTCTACCCGATTAATTCAATTAATTAGGTCGGACTGACGACGTTAAACCAAGGGCTTTGTGGTAGGCAACCCATATTTATTAGTTTGAGTTTAATTATCGATGTAAGGTTATGCCTTGGTTTTGACTAAATTTGTATATAACTTCTGGAAAAAGAAGGCTCACAAGTCTGTATTGGCTTAAGCTAAACATTTTCTTGAAGTTTATAGAAATTGGACTTGGACCACTCAAAGACAAATGTGAGAAAAAGGAGATCAAGTTAACCATTGTTTGTGATGGTTTGTGATTTGAATTTTTTGTAATTATGTTTGTGTGTTGATCATATTCGTTTATTAGACCTATTTTTATGACCAAAACTTTACAAAATTTGACGATAGGCGAATCAGAGTCTATTGAGGTTCCGGTGCCTAAGCGCCAAAAGTTGGCACCTAGGCGCCCGAATAACTGGCATAACAATGAATCCGGTGCCTAGGCGCCAGTTTTTGGCGCCTAAGCGCCGCGGTTACAGATCGTGGAAAAACTGAATTTCTTCAATTTTTCACACGAAATCTTTTTATTTATAGCCTATTTTTCGTCCCCAATCCTATAGACACACTAATTTCGATAAGAGCAATTCATTTGGGAGGAGTTAGAAAGGATTTGGAGGCCATGGATAGAGGAAATCATGGAAATAAGGTAAGAGACAAATCTCCTAAAGATCCTCAGCCTTATTTTAATGGTTTTATTGATGTTAGTTTGGAGAAAATGTTTAGTCGAATGGATAAGATTGAAGCAGAACTTCAAAGTATTGGTAATCGTCTCCAGGAGATGCACCACCAATACGAACACTTGGAAAGGCAAACCAAATTTCAATCTGATCACATGGCTGCCTATCAAGACGCTCCAGTAGAAATGTACGCAAAGAACAAATGGATTGATGAAAAGACGGCTTTAGAATTTCCAAGGGCATTGGTGTTCTATCCCTTCGGTCCTAGCAAACTTCATTGCGAAAGAGATGGAAATTGAAGATCGATTTTAAATAGATTCTATGTGTGTTTTAGGTTTGATTGAGTCTTGTTTTAGTGTGTTGAATATCTAATGTGTGTATTTGCTTAAAATTTTCAATGTGTGTTGTTGGATTTGAATGTTTGCTTTTAATATGATGTTGATTGTATTATATATAAAACAATGAACCATGATACAAGTCTTGTACTGAAGATTGTTGAATTTGGAATGGATATTAGGATTTTGAATTGAAGAATTTGGATACATTTTCTGTGGATCTATATTATCATTTTAAATTGGTTGTGAAAATATTTGGAGGATATAAAATGGATTAATACTCTCATAAGAGTAATTAGGAGTCGAATTTGATAAGATTTGGTGGAAAATATTTAATTTAAATCAAATTTTTGGAAAGGCGAGTCTGGGGCCTAGGCGCAGGTTTGGCCTGAACCTGAAAACTCATCTTCTTAAACCCCCCCACGCCATTTTTGAAGCCTAAGCTTACTTCTCCACAGTATTTTTGTTAAAATACCACCTAGAGATCCCATTTGAGTCGAATTTTTGAGTTTTTGGGATTGAAATCACACGATTTCTTTATCTCGAGGTCAGATCTACATTCTAAACTCATTATTTTTAATTTTTACCATGGATTTTGCTCTCATTAGGAAAAAAATAAAATTTTGAGAAAAATTTTGATTTTTTTTATGATCAAATTCATGGGTGTTTAAGCTATTTCAAGTTTGAAAAGCTTAAATTAGTTTATTTTCCTAGATCCGTTGAATTTATTTCTTGTTTTTCTTTCACATTTAGATGGCACCCAAATCTAAGCAAGGAAAGGAACGAGAAAACTTTGATCGTAGCAAGTTCATCACTGCTGCTGCACACTTCCAATATAATGATTTTTCTACGACTCGGAAGTTTATCTCAGAGCGAAGTTTCTATATACCTGGAATAAGAATTGAGGAAATAATCATTGCACTCAACTGGAAACGATTTTGCTATTTCACTACTGTTGTCGTTATCCCGGCGGTTAGAGATTTTTATGCTAATTTCGTGGATGCGGAGGAATACGAGATTTTCATTCGTGGAGTTGGAGTAGGATTCACTCCTGAACTTATCAACATTTTCTATGGCCTGCAGCCAAACATTGAGTGTTATTACTCAGGTTTATCTCCATATGAGGAAGATTTGAACATGATCATTTCCTACCTGACTGATAGTACTGGAGCCTGGAAGACTCGGAATGGAAAAAGGGTAAATTTTTCATCTTCTAAGCTTAATGGTGTTTCTAAGGCATAGAACCACTTTATTTTTGCTCGTCTCTTTCCATCCAATCATCTGAGTGAAGTTACCAGAGAAAGAGCTATTCTAAACTACTACATTCAAGAGAAGAAGTCTATTGATGTAAGAAGTATTATTTATGATTCTGTAGAGGCTACTTCTCATTCTAGCACATCTATTGGACTTGGTTTTCCATCACTGATCTATTCTCTTTGTCAAAGTGTTGGAGTAGTTGCTGAGCTTTCTGAAGAAAAGCTTAAGTCAATGAAGCCTATAGGAAGAGAGAGTGTAGCATTTATGACCGACTGCGAGGTAAGAGTTCTACTGCACCTGCTGGTTCGTTACCTACTTCAGGTAGAGCTTCTACTTCTAGACCATTTACTTCTGCTGAGCCATCATTTACATTTTGGGAACCATGCATGATCAGTTCATAGAGCAGCAGCATGAGTTATTCTTAACTCACTGCAGAGTAGATACCGTAGATAAGAAGATTAATCATCTTTCTGAGTATACACAAAGAAAGAGTGATTATGATGCTAAATATTCAGAGTCTTTAGTAAGATTTCTGAAGGGTGAGCATGATGTTCAGTTCCCTACTTGTCCCAGATTTTCACCCTATGTTGAACCTAAGGATACAGAGTTCTCTTTTAATGATGATGATGAAGCTGCAGACAGTGATAAGTAGCTTAATTTATCTCTAGAGATTGTTGATTCTATTTTTAGAGTATTATATTTTTTTGTGATGTTATTTATTGATGTTATTTGTGAACTTTTTATGTTAAAACTGTTTTTAGATTATCTGATGTGTGTTTAAGACTGAGATGTGAATGAATTTCTATAAAATTTTATTTCTGTTTCAGCCTACTGTTTAGTGTTCATGAATAGTTAGTAAATTTGCATGTTCTAAAATAAATTTTTTTTTAGAAATTAACTCCTGCTCTACAAAACTTTTCTATATATGCTTAATCATTTCTATTATATTCATATTGAAGCATGTGTAGAAGTAGAGTATAGTTTTTCCTTACTACATCATTGTTATACTTAGATTAATTCTTGTTTATTTCTTTCTCTCATGATTTAGAAAATTTCATAATTCATATTTATCCTAATGCTGAAGTTTGGGGGAGGGAAAATATTTATCAAATTTAAATATTATTTGTCCTTAAAGAAATAATATTTTCTTTAAAAATATATTAACATAACAGAAGAAATGAAAAATCTATTTAAGAATACCTAAATTTTTAAATTTGTAAATAATTTAGTAAACTTAACTAAAATTTCAAAAATTTTGGTTGATTTTAAGAATATAATTATTTACCTTAAAAAAATAATAAGATGAAAATTTTTCTATTTATAGTAAAGAGAATTATATTTTTGAAATACTAAGGAATCAAGATTATTGCTTGAAAAAGAAAAGATTGAAATAAGCTTTGAAAAATAATAAATTATTAAAAATGTCATATTTATTAAGTAAGAATGTATAAGTTATTGAAAATAAGTTAAGGATAGTGAAGTTCAAAATTATTAACAAGCTATCCAAAAATAGTAATCCTTACTTAAAAAAAATAAATAAATAAATAAAGAAGAAGAAAAGGATTGAAAAACAATCCAAAAGAAAAGAAAAAAAAAAGAAAAAAAGAATGTGAGGAGAAACTTGAGGAAATGCCTAATCAAAAATTGGCTTCACTTGAATTATCTTATAGCAAGAAAACTAATTACATTTTTAACTTAATTTCTATGTACATATATTTTTACTAGAAAAATATTTCATGAAAATCTTTTTCTTGTAAATATTCTATGTGACCTTAATATGATAAGCTACAATTATTCTTTAAATAAATGAAAATTGGATGTCTTATGATTTGGTAGTTAAATGTTCTTTGATTCTTAAAATTAAACTTAATTAGTGAAATTTGGTTAAGGATTTGCTAAAGTATTTATAAAACCAAAAACTATAAGGAATCTTAAACATTTTAACTTCATTCCAAATGTTATTTATTTTAATTTAATTAAAATGGTTACTTGAGGACAAGTAACGTTTAACTTTGGGGGGAATTTGATCCACTTAAAAAATACTCATTTTTATGCCTTATTTATGATTCAATTCTTAAGGATATTATGCTTTAATGAAAGGTATTTTCATGTTTTTGGATGTAGATAATTAAAAAGTGCCCAAGAAGGAAAAAAAGAGCAAAAAGGAACAAAAATGGAACTTATGGAGCAATTTTTGGAATTATTGGCCTGGAGCCTATGCGCCAGAGTCCGGCGCCTAAGCACCAGTTCGATACAGACGCTGTTAAGTTTTTTTGATACTTTGAGCAGTTATTTTGACGGTGTTAAGCAGTTATTGGAGCTTCTAGAAGAATGAAAGTTATTTCTAATATATAGGACATGTGATACAATGTATTTGGACACAAGGAAATGGTCTGGATCGTGAAGAGGTACGACCCAAAGTGAAGAGGTGCGAACGACCCGGTCATGGAGTCCGGCGCCAAGACGCCAGATCCCGGCTCCTAGACGCGACGGTTACCTTCTAGAAGATACATTGAATTTGGATGAATTTTGAAGAGGTGCCTTAAGCAACCCCTGGTCAAATTCAGAGCTCTATAAATAGCAGCCCATTCTACAGAAAAAATCGCACCAAAAGCCCCCCTCTTAGTACACATACCCATTTTAGCCTATTCTAGTTTAATTTAGTCTCTTCTATACTTAGGGTGCCACTTTATTTTGTATCTAGTGAGTTTATTTTGAGTGTTTATTGTGTGTAATTTTTGTTGGAGTCTTTCATCATTGCGTTGGAGTCAGTAGAAGTCAGCGGAGCTCTTGAAGGAACACTTCAGATAAGTATTTGTAGTTTGGTTCAAAGTTTTATAAATATGTTTTGTTGTGTTATTTTAATGAGTATTGAGTAGATAGTTATCTTTCTCCTTTCAACTATGAAAAGATTATAAATTAATTAAATTTCATAGGAGAATTAAATATAAAATATTTTAAAATATTGTGATGATATTAATACCTGATCTTAGTTTACTTTTTAAATTGGCCATTTAATTTGTTAAAACCTTTTGTAGAATTTTGAGACCTATCCGGAGATAAATTCTTAACTAGTAGATATCGCATGAATCCTTAAGGTAATCAAAAGCTGTATGCGGATTATTTAAGGTAAAGGGCAAAGAAATAGGAAGATATTATTTATTGGGCGTAGAATTAATTAGTTTTTAGAGTGACACACTAAATTCTAATAATTTGATTTATAGAAAGGTAACGGGTCACTGGTTGGGCCGACCATAGCCAACCTTGGACATTTAGTAGTGTGAGCCTAGATTAACCCATTCTACTAATAACACATCTTGAGCCTAACTATAGATTAGTCAATGTTCTTTGCACCTGGACTAAAGGGTAAAGAATAAGAATGCTTCTATTTGTCACAATACTATAATCTTAATTCCTACAAAAGATAATTAATCTATAATTCTTGGATTAGTTGAAAAAGGAGAAAGTCTATTTTATAATTGCATTAAATTACTACTTACTTTACTTTTCTGCTTATTGCTTACTTTCTTTTAGTAAAAGTTATTAGTTAAATAAATTTGAATATATATATATATATATATATATATATATATATATATATATATATATATATATATATATATATAAAAGAGAAAGCATATATAATTTGCTTAAGAAAATTTTAAAATATTATTTTTATATATTTTTACTTTTTGTTTTTATTATCCATGTGGGATCGATAACCAGGACTCCACTAGAGCCTTGTATTACTTGAACGATACGTACACTTGTGTTTAAAATTGTGACTTTTAGAATAATTAAATCTAATAAAATTATAAAAGTAAACCTCTCACATCAAGTTTTTGAAGCCATTTGTCAGGAATTAAATCTTCTAAAAAGTGGTATCAAAATCTTGTATTTTAAAGCTTAATTAAAGTCGCATCACATCATTGGTCGACCACATAATCTCAAAGTAAGGGATGATTCATGCTTTGAAATGGGGAGATCATGCCACTTCAAAAAAAGTTATGATGAGCTTTAACCCATGGTTAACCATGATGGCTAATGGGTTTTTCATGTGTTGATTTGTTTCATGATGGGTTTAATGATTCAATATTGACTCATTGATGACCCCCATAATTTAATTTTGATTTCAAAAATAAATCATGAAATGTTTATGTCACATGTGATGTCACAGAATTAAATCCATTTTGTGGTTATTTATCATAATTCCAATTTTTAATTAATTATGTAATTAATCAAAAATATTAGAAATTATTTTTTTAGCCAATAAATTAATCAAAATAATTTTTTAAATTTATTATTTGATTAATTTTATCAATCGTGGTTCAAAATTGGGTATTTTGTCCAAATTTGATTAATGTTGACTAGGTTTGACCAATATTGATCTAGGTTGACCCAGGTTGACCAATTATAGTCCAAGGGTGTCAAATGTGACTCATTTAACCTTTTCATGGTTGGGCTAGCCATAACGTCCATATGTTTTATCATTAGAGGTTTTCCTTGGTCATATTGACCAATTTTAGGGTTTATGTCAAACCAATGATCAATATAGTGACTTTTGGGTTCAACATTGATCACCTTGTCCAATGTTGGGTTAATTAGGTCAATGTTTGACCAATGAGGTCCATATGAAATTCTTAAGTCATCGGTTGACTGATCCATTAAAAAAATACCTATTTTTATGCCTTGATTTTTATCAAATTCTTAAGGATATTATGCTTTAATGAAAGGTATTTTTGTGTTTTGGATGTAGGTGATGCAAAAATGTTTAAGAAAGAAAAAAAGATGAAGAAGGAGCAAAAAGGAGCAAAAATGGAGTCAAAATGTAAAATTGTCAAAATAATTGGCCTGGCGACTAGGCGCCAGAATTCGGCGCCTAAGCGCCAGTTCGATACAGAATTCCGTAAGATTTTTGACGACTTTTAGACGGTGTTAGCGGTTATTGGACCATCTAGAAGATTGGCAGTTATTCCTAGATTATAGGACATGTGATACATTGTATTTAGACGCTTGGAAACGGTTAGGATCGCAAAGAGGTGCTATCCAAAGTGAAGAGGTGCGAAGAACTGGACGCGGAGTCCGGCGCCTAGGCGCCAGATGCCGGGGCCTAGGCGCCAGACACACCTTCTAGAAGATTCATTGAACATGGACACGTTTTGAAGAGGTGCCTCAAGGCAACCCTTGAAGCCTATAAATAGAAGGCTACTCCTTCAGAAAAAAACCCCCAACGCCCAAGGCCCACGGCCCAGGAACCACCAACGCCCAACCAAGTCCCCTAGCCCCATAGTCCATTTAGAGAGAGAAATTAGAGAAATATTTTAAGGGCCATATTTATAGTTTCTTTTATTAATTAGTGAGTTTATTTAGAGTTTGTATTGAGAGTATTTGAATATTTGTTGCTTTTGAATTCTATTAACTATGGAGTAAGAAGGATTCAGAGAATCAGTTGGAAAAACACTTGAGATAAGTATTTGTATTTTTATTCAAAGTTTTATTTATATGTTTTGTTGTTTAAATTCAATGTGTTCTGAGTAGTTACTTTACTTTTTCCTTTCAATTATGAAAAGATAAATAAGATAATATAAAATTCGTTGGAGAATTAAAAACTATATATATATTTTAAACATTGTGATGATATTAATACCGGATCTTAATTTACTATTTAAATTGGCCATTTAAATTGTTAAAATCTGTTGAAGAGTTTTGAGACCTAGAAGGAGATGAATTCTTAACTAGTAGATATCACATGAATCCTTGGTTAGTCGAAGGCCTTGTACGGGTTATTCAAGCTGAAGTGTAAATAAATAGGAATATATTATTTAATGGGCGTAGAATTGATAAGTTTTTAGAGTGACAGGCTAAATTCTTGTAATTTCATTTATAGAGAAGGAAAGGGTCACTAGTAGGGCCGACCATAGCCAACCTTGGACATGTAGTAGTGTGAGCCTAGATTAACCCATTCTACTAACAATACATCCAGACCTGATCTATATATTAGCCAATGTTCTTTATACTATCAAGCGAAGGTAAAGAGTAGGAATGCTTCTATTTGGCACAATACCATAAATTTATATTCTCCACAAATATTACATTATCTAAAAAAAGTCCTGGATTAATTGAAAGGAAGAAAGTTGTTTGCTTATTTTTATTTACATCAATCATTACTTTATTACTGTTTTATTTCTACATCTAGTAAATTAAATATCAATTTTTACTTTAAAAGAAATACATAAAAATAAAATCAAAATATTTAAAAAAAATCTATAATCCTCCTCGTGGGATCGATACTGAGGTCTTTATTTAAAGCCCTATATTACTTGAAACTATACGTATACTTGCGTAGTACCCCTAGTGTGTAAAATATTTTCCATAAAATTATATTTATATACACTTAGCCGCCATTATTATTTAATTCAAAGTATTGGCTATAACGTATTTTTGATAGCATAAATTATCGCATTGTTTGGCGATTACGGACAAGTTTTTGGTGCGTTGTCACGGATTGAGGGTCGAAGTTTTTGGTGTCATTGCCGGGGAGGCAAAATTTATAGATTTTAAATATTTAATTTTATTTATTCCTTTTATTGTCAAAAATATAAAATACAAAAACATAAAAAAACCAAAAACAAAAATAAAAATAAAAAAATATAATTTTATTTTTTGCTATTTTACTTTTTATTTACTTTTTATGCTTAGTTCTGGATCTGAAGAATTATTACCTTTAGATTCTGAATTAGAAAGAATTGTTAGAAGAATTAAAAAAGGAAAACAAATTCAAAAATATCAAGAGATGGTTAATTTACATAATAATTTACAAAATCCAATTGAAATTAATGAACAAAATGTTTACAAACCATTAAGGGATTAAGCTAACCCTACAGTTGATGAACTTCATAGTAGTATTCAAACACCTACTGTAGATGCTAATTCTTTTGAGCTTAAATCGTCTATTATTCAAATGATTCAAAATAATTGATCACTAGAAAATATATTAAGAATTTCATACCAATTTTATTTGAATTTGCACTTTAAAGAAAGGTATTTTCTTTGTTTTATTGCAGGAATGAAGATTTATAAGTACTGAAGACAAAAAGCACAAAAGAAGCAAATTTGGAGCAAAAAGGACTCAATTTGATGAAAATTGAACTGTCCCGCCGACGGCGAGATTTAGGCTGCCGACGGCGAATTTTTTTCCGAAAGATTTTTAATATATTATAAGGAACTGGCTGACGGCGAGATCGAGCCCACCGACAGCGAGATCGGAGCGGTTAGCCCATATTCTAGAAGCCCGCCTAGAGCGAGACCGATACCTGCTGAAGGCGAGATAGTTAAATTGAGCCAGATGCATTGAACCTGGATGCTTTTTGAAGAGGTGCTTAAGCAACCTTTGGAGATTTGAACCTTCTATAAATAGATCCATAGTTTAGTCAGTTAGTGTGTCATTCTAGAGTCAATTTTATTCATTTGTGTGGAAGTTAAGAGTCTTTTGAGTGATTAGATTAAGTTTTTATCATTTTGGTGTGCTGTACTGGAAGGAAGAGTCAAAGGAACTTCAAGAGTCTGCTTGGGGAGAAGAATTGAGATAAGTATATTTGTTATTTGTTTGTTAACTTTAATGAAATCCATGCTTTGTGTTATCTTTCCTATGCATTCTGAGTAGTTACCTTAGTCTTTCTCCTTGTTCTTGAGATTAGTAAAATGACAAATTTAAATAGTTGTGCCTAAAATATGAAAATGAAAATTGTGCTAATCTTTTTACTTAAATCGTAATTTACTTTCAATCTGGCCAATTGATTTGTTAACATATGTTGAATTATCAACTATTGTAAAGATTACTTCCAAGATTCAGGGAAATCAAAAGCCTTGGAAGGAGGGTGCCAATAAATAGGGAAATATTAACTAGCGGGTGTAGAATTGAACATTTTAGTGTGACAGACTAAAATATTCAATTCGGTCTTATTGTTTGAGAGCTGAAGTGTTGATGTTAGCCCTTAGGCGAGGGGAACGTGGGAGCTCTGAAGTGGCAGTCAGTATCCTCCCAGCCTAGCCATAGATTCAGTAATCAAACATATGACTAGTCAATATTCTTTGCACCTGGACCAAAGGGTAAAGAATAAGTTTGCTCCTATTTGGCACAATATAATTAAAAACTAATTTAAATTTTCATTCACTTAATACTCTAAAGACAAGGAGAAAGATACTTTTACGAAATCTTATATTAACCTTTTAAGCATTAGTTTATTTTAGTCTAAGTGTTCTAAATTTTCGTATACTAGATTAATAAGTAAATTTACTTTAAGTTGTTCTTTGAAAATTACTAACTTCCCTGTGGGATCGATATCTAGGACTCCATTAGAGCCCTATATTACTTAATAACGATACGTATACTTGCATAGTATCCACAATATAAACCATAAAATCCATAATAGAATCATAAGAATATATTTAGTGCGGATCAAGTTTTTGGTGTTGTTGCTAACTTTTATAATAGAAAGTATAAATATCGAAAAGTGGATCAAGTTTTTGGCGCCGTTGCCGGGGAGTTAATAGTATGTAATTATTAAGGTAATTAATAGAATTATTAAAATAATTATTAGAAAAACGGACTATTTTAAATATTACTTAAAAATTGTATGCGTAAATTTAGAAATGAAAATTTAATACCTTACGATTTAGAATTACAACACACAATTAAAAGAATTAGAAAATAAAAGAGAGAAATTAAAAATTTAACAAAAGTGGCAAATAATCCAGAAATTGAAAATATAAACCAACAAAGACCATTAAGAGATTATGCCAACCCTACATTAGATGAAATTCACCTAACTATTCAAAACCCTGATGTAGCTGCTAACTCATTCGAATTTAAACCTGCAATTATCCAAATGACACAGAATAATCAATTTAGTGGTTCACCAAACGAAGATCCTAATTTACATCTTGCTAGTTTTTTGGAACTATGTGCTACTTTTAAATATGAAGGAGTATCTAATGATGCTATTAGACTTAGGCTTTTTCCTTTTTCTTTAAGGGATAAGGCTAAGATGTGGTTAAATTCACTAGCACTCTGGATCTATTAAAACTTGGGGAGAATTATCACAAAACTTTCTATCCAAATATTTTCCTCCCTCGAAAACCGCAAAACTTAGAAATGATATAACATCTTTTAGCCAGTTTGATGGAGAATCCATATATGAAGCTTGGGAGAGATTTAAAGAACTTCTTAGAAAATGCCCACATCATGCATTACCAGATTGGTTAATTATACAAACTTTTTACAATGGATTAGTAGGATCTCTTAGATCAATCATTGATGCTATTCATTGGAGGTTCATTAATGTCAAAACCATTTGATGAAGCCTATGCTTTAATTGAAGAAATGGCTACTAATAATTTTCAATGGCCTGCTGAAAGAATAAATCCTAAAAAGATAGCTAGTGTTCATGAAAATGATGCAATATCTATGCTAGCTTCTCAAATTACTGCTCTATCAAAGAAATTAGATCATTTTGGAATGAATTACTCTCCTACTATATTAGAAGAAAACTCATCTGGACAAATTATAGATTCTCAATCTCCTTATGAAACTATAAATGCTATTAATAATAGACCCAATAATCCTTATGCAAATTATTATAATCTTGGTTGGAAGAATCATCCAAATTTTAATTGGAATAACAATACAATTAATCAACAATGGATGAACAACTCTATAGGAAATCCACCTAATCAAAGAAATTCAAATTATAAACCTTCTTATCCACCTAGATTTAATAATACTCAATTTAAAGATAAGAAGTTATCTATAGAAGAATTAATATTAAGTATGGGTCAGCACTTGCAAAATCAAAGAAATCAATTACAAATTCAAGGAAATCAATTACAAAATCAAGGAACAACAATTAAAAATATTGAAACTCAACTCGGACATATTGCTATTGTACTTAACAAAAGAATTCCTAGAACTTTTCCTAGTAATGTGGAAATAAATCCGAAAGACCAAGGAAAAGAACAAATTAAAGCGATACAATTAAGAAGTGGAAAAGTGTTAGAAACTAAAAGTCAGAAAGAAACAGAAAGTAAAATGAGGAAGTGGAAATTGAGAAAGAAAAGGATCAACAAGATAAAAATTTAGAATATCCATTAATCCCTATGAAAATATCTATAGAAAAACCACCACCACCATTTCCTCAACGACTAAAGCAACATAAAAAAAGATAAGCAATTTGCTAAATTCCTTGAAATTTTAAAAAAAATTAACGGTAAATATTTCTTTTGTAGAAGCATTAGAACAAATGCCTAATTATGTAAAATTTATGAAAGATATTTTAAATAAAAAAATAAAATTTACAGATAATGAAACTGTTGCACTTAGTGAAGAGTGTAGTGCAATTATTCAGAAAAGCTTCTTGAAAAATTAAAAGATCTGGTAGTTTTATTATACCGCTACGCTATTGGAGAAAAATTTTATGGAAAAGCTTTGTGTGACTCAGGAGCAAGAATAAATCTAATGCCTCTATCAATTTTTAAAAGATTGGAATTAGGAGAAATTTCACCTACTTCAGTAACTCGTCAGTTAGCTGATCGATCTGTGACTTATCCTAAGGGAGTTATTGAATATGTGTTAGTAAAAGTGGATAAATTTTTCTTCCCAGTAGATTTTATTGTTCTAGATATTGAAGAAGATAAAGAAATTCCCATAATATTAGGAAGACCCTTTTTAGCCACTGGAAAGCTATGATTGATGTTTAGAAAGGAGAATTGACAATGAGAGTAAACGATCAAAAAGTAACTTTTAACATAGCAAAATCAATGAAATATCCTACTTTAGAAAAAGATGATGAATGTTTTCGAATGGAAATAATTGAACATTTTCAAAATGAATATTTTAAAGAATATTATGAAGAAAAATTAGAAAAAGAAAATATAGAATTAATTGAAGAAACAAATAATGAAAAACCGGATTATATACAAGAAAAATTTGAAATGTTGGATAATACTGAAAAAATTGAAAATAATATAGTTTCGTCAATAATTAGACCTCTTGAACTTGAAATAAAAATTTTACCTAATCATTTAAAATATGCTTATTTAGGTAACCATTCAACCTTACCAGTTATTATATCAGCTGAATTGAATGAGTTACAAGAACAAAAACTGTTAGACACATTAAAAAAATATAAAAAAACTTTTGGTTGGACTTTAGCAGATATTAAAGGAATTATTCCTTCAATCTGTATGCATAGAATTATTCTAGATAATGAACATAATCCAAGAGTAGATCCTCAAAGAAGATTAAACCCAATAATGAAAGTAGTAGTCAAGAAAGAAATATTAAAATGGCTAGATAATGGTATTATATATGATATTTCGGATAGTGCTTAGGTAAGCCCAATTCACTGTGTTCTAAGAAAGGAGGAGTGACTCGTTAAAGCTAATGAAAATAATGATTTAATACCTATAAGACAAGTTACTGGATGGCGTATATGTATTGACTATAGAAAATTAAATGCAGCCACTAGGAAAGATCACTTCCCATTACCATTTCTAGACCAAATGTTAGATAGATTAGCCGGACATAAATATTTTTGTTTTTTAGATGGATATACCGGTTATCATCAGATACATATTGCTCCTGAGGATCAAGAGAAAACTACATTTACTAGTCCATATGGAACATTTGCTTTTCGAAGAATGCCTTTTGGATTATGTAATGCACCTGCAACATTCTAGAGATGTATGATGT
The DNA here is from genome assembly GCA_022702705.1 of Papilionanthe hookeriana x Papilionanthe teres. NCBI lineage: Eukaryota > Viridiplantae > Streptophyta > Magnoliopsida > Asparagales > Orchidaceae > Papilionanthe > Papilionanthe hookeriana x Papilionanthe teres. The sequence continues at coordinate 11,081,889 of CM040432.1, read as the reverse complement.
CTATATTTAGTAAATTAATGGATAATGGAATATAAGTATTTATGGATGATTTCTCTGTATTTGGAACATCATTTGACGCATGCTTGAATCAGCTTGAAAAAGTATTAGAAGTATGCTAGAAAACTAACTTAGTTCTAAATTGGGAGAAATGTCAATTTATGGTTGCAGGAGGAGTTGTATTAGGGCATAAAATTTCAGAAAATGGTCTGGAAGTAGACCCTGTAAAAATTCAAGTTATAGCTAATTTACCACCTCCAACTACAGTAAAAGGGGTAAGAAGTTTTCTTGGACATGCTGGATTCTACAGACGCTACATAAAAGATTTTTAAAAAATTACTAAATCTCTATGCCAACTTTTAGAAAAGGATAAGAAATTTGAATTCACAACAGAATGCCTAAATTCTTTTGAATTATTAAAAGATAAATTAATCACAGCACCAATAATAGTTTCACCTGATTGGGAGAAACCATTTGAACTTATGTGTGATGCTAGTGATTATGCTATAGGAGCAGTACTTGGGCAAAGATATGATAAAATTTTCAAAGTTATATACTATGCTAGTAAAACTCTTAATCATGGAATTATACAGTTACTGAAAAAGAGCTATTAGCAATTGTTTATGCTTTTGATAAATTTAGGCCTTATCTAATTGGAACTAAAAGTATTGTGCATACTGATCAGTCTGCTATTAAATATCTAATGCAAAAGAAAGATTCCAAACCAAGATTAATTAGAAGGATATTACTAATGCAAGAATTTGATTTTGAAATCATTAACAAAAAGGGAACTGATAATCAATTTGCAGATCATTTATCAAGACTTGAATATAATGAATTATCTGACACTGATAACGAAATTAATGATAGTATTCCTGATGAACAACTATATAATATAAATGAGTGTAAAATACCATGGTATGCTGACATGGTAAATTATATTGTAAGTGATATTTTACCACCTATGTTAACTTTGCAGCAACAAAAAAAATTCATTCATGATGCTAAAACTTACTTTTGGGATGAACCATATTTATATAAGCAATGTAAGGATCTTATAATTAGAAGATGTGTGCCTTATGAAGAATCAGAACAAATCATTCAGAAATGTCATGATTCTGATTTTGGAGGATATTTTGGAACAGATAAAACTACTTATAAGATTTTACAATCTGGATTCTATTTGCCTACTCTTTTAGAGATTTTTATAGATATATCAAAACTTGTGATAGATGCCAACGAGTAGGTAATATATCTAGAAGAAATGAAATGCCTCTAAATTTTATATTAGAAGTTGAGATTTTTGATGTTTGGGGATTGGATTTTATGGGACCATTTGTTCCTTCATTTGGAAACTCATATATATTAGTTGCTGTTGATTATGTTTCTAAATGGATTGAAGCACAAGCTTTACCTCGGTGTGATGCTAAGAGTGTTTCGAAGTTTTTAATGAAAAATATTTTTACTAGATTTGGAATGCCGAGAGTGATTATCACTGACGGATGATCTCATTTTAGAAATCAATATATTCACAAACTAGTAGAAAAATTTAACATTATTCATAAAATATCAACTGCTTATCATCCACAAACTAGTGGATTAGCTGAAGTTTCTAATCGAAAATTAAACGTATTTTAGAAAAGACTGTAAACCCTAATAGATTAGATTGGTCTAGAAGACTAGATTCTGCATTATGGGCATACAGGACTGCTTATAAAACCCCAATTGGAATGACTCCTTACAGACTTATTTATGGAAAAACTTGTCACTTACCAGTTGAATTAGAACATAAAGCTTATTGGGCAATTAAAGAATTTAATTACAATCTGAAACAAGCTTGTGAGAAAAGATTATTACAATTAAATGAACTAGATGAATTAAGAAATGAATCTTACAATAATGATAGAATTTATAAAGAAAAAATGAAATTATGGCATGATCAGAAGATTAACCTAAAGAATTTTGAGCCAGGATAAGAAGTTCTGCTTTATAATACAAGATTGAAATTATTTCCTGGGAAATTGAAATCTCATTGGTTAGGGCCTTTCACTATAACTCAAATATTTTCATATGGAACTATAGAAATTGAAGATCCAAAAACTGGACATAGATTTAAAGTAAATGGACACAGATTAAAACCTTATCTTGAAGGAATCAGACCAAATTATAAAGAGGTTTTAATGCTCAGTCAACCTGATTACTAAATTATATTAGGTCGGGCTGACGACGTTAAACCAAGCGCTTTATGGGAGGCAACCTATAGTAATTATTAATTAAGATCTGTTTACTAATATTGTTTAAAAATTAAAATATAGAATGAAATATACTCATTTTACTTTTTAGAATCATCACAAATTTGAATCTATACGAAGAAATAAGAAAATATTCGGATCGGAGCGAAAAATTGGGCAATTTACCTAATCTCGCCGACGGCGAGATCGATCCCGCCGACAGCGAGATCGGCGCGCCCAATTTCAGTTTTAATTAATTAACTATCCCGCCGACAGCGAGATCGTTACCGCTGATGGCGAGATAGTTCAAAAGCTGGTTTAATGAGTTATTTTTCGGTTTTGGACAGTTCTAAGGGCATTAGTCTATAAAAAACGTTTAAAAATTCATTCTTACATAATCTTCATCCTTAGAAACAACTAGAGCCCTTCAAAACAATCTATTATGGCCTCCAAACTACTTGAAACCACGAAATCCTGAGTTTTTAACCGAAGAAAATTCATCAGTTCTGAGGCTCAGCAAATATTCAACAAGGTTTTGATGAAAAAGCGACTGATTAAGGAGAGAGGATTCGTAAACAGAGGAGCGGAGAATTCAATAACAACAATTGAAGAAATGATTGTTTAGCGATGTTGGGAGGTATTCTGCTATACCACATCTGCTGTAGTCATTCCAGTAGTAAAAGAATTCTACTCTAATCTGCATGCGATCCATAATGGAAGTGTTTACGTAAGTGGCAGATGGGTAACTTTCACTCCTTTTCGGATAAATGAATTATACTCGATTGAGAATACCCCTGTTTGCCACTATTCAAATTTTGTTCCTACAAGATACAACATGAATGAGATCTACAGATATCTGACCGACGAACCTAATGATTAGGAATTACGAGAAGACGGGTACGTTAGTTTTTCTGCATCCCTTCTTAACCCCGTCTCAAAGCATTGACATTTCTTTATTTCATCAAAATTATTACCCACTATGAGGGTAAACAAGGTTTCGAAGGAATGCGCAATTTTAAATTACTGTATTCAATCTAGATTTCCTATTGATGTTGGATCTATTACTGTAAAGTCTGCACTAGGATTAATTGTGCATGGGTCAATTCATGGACTTGGACACCCATCAACTATATTTGCTTTATGTAGTCAGTACCAAGTTTCCTACGAAGCTTGGGAAAAAGTGTTATTGCCTTGGAAACCATTAGATCCTACAGATATGTTTCCTACATTGGATAATAATGATGATACAGTAATTATTTCTGATCAAGAATCCCAAAACAATCCTTTAGTTAAATCCCTGACTGATAGAACAAACCTCATTTTAAGAAAACTTAAAGGATTGGAGAAGGAAATACATAATGTGATGAATTCTATTGATAATATCTCTTATTTATTCGATCACATCGATTGGAGAATGAAGGAGCACTTTGACCACACAGGACACCTGGAGGCAAGTTTTATACGACTATTGAGATAGAAAGGGTGGATTGAAGAAGATTCTACTGCGAATTCCCTTTCAGGCCTTTCTATAATTTATTTGTGCACTGCGTTCTATTGGAAACATCGGAGAAGAGAATGGTTCGGACTCGGATGAGTAGTAGAGATTTCTATTCATATTATATGTATGTGTGTTGATTTGAATTTAGTTTTTAATTTAGTTTGAACTTTACATAGATAATCTCAGTTTAGATGAGATTGTATGTTGTTTGTTTAGTCTCAGCATTTAGAGTATTGTGGTGTGGATTGCAATGCTTAGTTAGATGTGTTTGGGTTAATTTGATAAGTCAATTGCTAGTTATGTAGTGTTTGAAGTTTGTAAGTTCATGGATTTCATTTATAAAGTTATAATGTTTGTGTTGTGTGAATTTATGTGTTAGTATAATATCTAATATTAATAAAATATATATAAATAAATATATCAAATTTAGTGACTGGAACAATGAACAAGGCTTAATCTAGATTAAAAACATTGTAAGAATTAAAAATATTAAAAAAATTTTTTGAAACCCCACCAGCAGCGAGGAAAAGTTCACTGACAGCGAGGAAAAGTCCGCTGACAGCGAGGAAAAGTTCACTGACAGTGAGGAAAAGTCTGCTGACAGCGAGAAAATCCAGCTAACGGTGAGATTTTCCTAAAACTTTGGCGTTGGTAAATTAATTATCTCGCTGACGGTGAGAAAATTCTCGCCGACAGCGAGATCGCGAAATGTCCTTTATTTGACAGGTCAACCGACACTATTCATCGTCTACCTCCTCAAAAACTTAAAAAAAACCGACCTAGGGCTTGTGGAATCTTGGATTTGAAGCGATTTCAACACATTTTGACATCGAATTTTATCTTCCCTTGGTAAGAGCTTCACTCCTATGTAAAAATTTTTTATTTTCGCCATGAATTTCTTCTACATTGAGGATTTTGGAAAAAAATTGAAATGTGAAGAAAAGAATTAGAAGAAGTTCATGAAACTTGATTTAGATTGATTTTAGTAACTATTGGAAGCCATCTTAGTAATATTTGGGAGTTTAGTTAAGATTTTTTGCAAATTTCACAGATCGAAAATGGCTTCACGACAAAAGAGAAGAGTGGAATACGACGAAACTCGTTTTGTGAATGCAAGGGCACAATCGAGATATTTTCACAATATTCAAGCCAGAACATGCATTCAGGATCGAGTTTTCAAAAGTCCTGGAGGTGATGTAGAGCGAATAATTAAAGAAAGAGGATGGGAAAATTTTTGTTTCATAACCAACAGAGCCGCTGTGGAAGTAGTGAAAGAATTCTATGCAAATCTGACTCAGGCTGAAGATGCACCGGTTAAGGTTAGAGGATTTTTTGTGGAATTCAATACTGCAAGAATAAATGCTTATTACAAGGTAAGAGACACCTACACCAGTGAGTATGATACATTTGGAACTATGGAAGGACCACTGGAAGAGGTGATAGACTTTCTCACTGACGGGAAAGGAGTTTGGAAAATGAAGCAGCGAGAACGGGTAAACTTCCCTCTTTCTATGTTGAATGCATCATCTAAAGCTTGGCACTATTTTATTTGTTCTACATTGTTACCTACTTACCACCATAGTGAGGTAACAAGAGATAGAACAGTTCTAAATTTTTGTATTCAGAACCAAAAAAGTATTAATGTGGGAAGTATAATTTATAAGAATATATTAGCCACCTCAAGAAGTGAAAGTGGAGGAGGACTAGGACATCCTGGTCTTATCTATGCACTCTGCCAATTATCTGGGGTAGAGGCAAAAGAGGATGAGGAATGGGTGGAGCCTATGAAACCCATTACTCTGGCTAATATTAAGAAATATGAATCCCACGAGGGATGGAGATCTGGAACAAGGAGTCCGAACCTTCTTCGAGTAGAGATATTCCCTCTACTAGTTTTGACCCACCTCCCTATAGTACTCCTACCCTTCATGATTTGATGAATAAGATGACCCTTCAGCGGAAGAGCTTTGAGAAAATAGAGGAAAAACTGGAGCATATTGATCAGAGAATCGGAGGCTTAGAAAGAAGACATGATTATGACAGTGAGTATCTTCATAGGCATTTAGAGTATGAGATAGCATATTATGAGGCAGAGAGTCGTTACAGGAGAGGAGAGCTTGATGTTGTATTCCGTGAGTGCCCCCGATATACTCATTACCAGCCTAACCCTCCAACTGATCAAGGAAATGACGATATAGTTTGGGACTTTGATGTAGAAGATTAGATGTTATGTTTATTTGTTTAGTTATAGATTCTGATATTGTTATTGTTTGTTTGTGTTTTAGTATTGATCTTTTAGTTCATAAACTTTGATTGTTATGTTGTGTAAGACATTTTAATATTTTTGTATATGTTAAATTTGTGTGGCTTTTTAAATTTTAAAGATTTCAATTGTAACTCTGAAACTTAATTAGTGAAATGTATGTGGATGTTGTATTATGTTGTAGTATAAGTTGTGTTAGTAGTTGTACTTATTTTAAAACTTCTTTACCCAGCATTTTCTTTAATATTTGGTGTATAGAGAAATACTAACAGTACAGGTTAATTAAGTAATGAAAAAAAAAGCCTGCAGAACTTCAAAAGAAAAAAGAAATACCTAAAGCCCGAAGGTATGATTTCAATTTACAGTTTATTTTCTTTTCACCCTACATGTAAATAGATAGAAAACTTTAAGTTTGGGGGAGAGAAAAACAATAAATTTAATTATTAAATTGTTCTCGATATATCATTTTTAAAATTATTATAAAAATGATTTTCTGTAGTAATTTTAATTCAGTAAATAGAATTAGTTTATCTAAATATTATAAAAAGTTGAATAAAATATTTTTAGTAATTAAACTAATTTTATAGATTAAGAAATTTAGTTTAAAAAGAATAAGAATCTAGTTAACTATTTAAAAGTAAGGAAAACTATAGTTTAAAATATGAAATTCTTAAATATTTAGTTGAGAAAGAAAAGATTGAAACTCAATAAAGTAAAAACTTTGAAATATATATATTAAGTAAGGAAATACTTCAAGTTTCAAATTTAGGAAAGAGAAAAATGAAGTTCAAAATCATTAATAGGCTATCCAGATATAGTAATCCTCACTTGAAAAAGAAAAAGGAGGATTAAAAATCAATCCCTGAAAAGAAAAGAAAAAAATATATATTAGATTGAAAATCAATCCAAATGAAAAAGAGAAATATAAGTGAGGAGAAGCTTGAGGAAGTGCCTTATTAAAAATTGGCTTCATTTGAATCAACCTAAAAGAAAAACTCAGTTATATTTCTAAACTTATATATATATATGGATTAGTATTTTACTAAGTAGTGTATTCATGAAATTCCCATCATCTGAATAGTTTAAGTAATTTAATATTTCAAATATAGTCATTCTTGAAATAAATAGAAAACTAAACATCTTAAACTTGATAACTAAATAGCCTTATATCTATAAAATTAATTTAAAAACTGAAAATATTTCTATTAAACTTAACTATAGTATTTATTTAAAACTAATTCATAGTATTTTTGAATTAAAACCTTACTACAAATAATCATTACTTTTACGTAGTATTAAAATTACTTGAGGACAAGTAATAGTTAAGTTTAGGGGAATTTGATCACTAGAAAATATATTAAGAATTTCATACCAATTTTATATGAAATTGCACTTTAAAGAAAGGTATTTTCTTTTTTTTTGCAGGAATGAAGATTTATAAGTACTGAAGGCAAAAAGCACAAAAGAAGCAAATTTGGAGATAAAAGGACTCAATTTGATGAAAATTGAACTGTCCCACCGACGGCGAGATTTAGGCCGCCGACGGCGAGTTTTTTCCGAAAGATTTTTAATATATTATTAGGAACCTGCTGACGGCGAGATCGAGCCCACCGACAGCGAGATTGGCACAGTTAGCCCATCTTCTAGAAGCCCGCCGACAGCGAGACCGATACGCGCCGACGGCGAGATAGTTAAATTGAGCCAGATGCATTGAACCTAGACGCTTTTTGAAGAGGTGCTTAAGCAACCTTTGGATATTTGATCCTTATATAAATAGAGCCGAAGTTTAGTCAGTTAGTGTGTCTTTCTAGAGTCAGTTTTAGTCATTTGTGTGGAAGTTAAGAGTCTTTTGAGTGAGTAGATTAAGTTTTTATCATTTTGGTGTGCTGTACTGGAAGGAAGAGTCAAAGGAACTTCAAGAGTCTGCTTGGGGAGAAGAATTAAGATAAGTATATTTATTATTTGTTTGTTAACTTTAATGAAATCCATGTTTTGTGTTATCTTTCCCATGCATTCTGAGTAGTTACCTCAGTCTTTCTCCTTGTTCTTGAGATTAGTGAAATGACAAATTTAAATAGTTGTGCCTGAAATATGAAAATAGAAATTGGGCTAATCTTTTTACTTTCAATCTGGCCAATTGATTTGTTAACATATGTTGAATTATCAACTATAGTAAAGATTACATCCAAGATTCAGGGAAATCAAAAGCCTTGGAAGGAGGGTGCAAATAAATAGGGAAATATTAACTAGCAGGCGTAGAATTGAACATTTTAGTGTGACAAACTAAAATATTCAATTCGGTCTTATTGTTTGAGAGCTGAAGTGTAGATGTTAGCCCTCAGGCGAGGGAAACGTGGGAGCTCTGAAATGACAGTCGGTATCCTCCCAGCTTAACCGCAGATTCTGTAATCAAACATAAGACTAGTCAATATTCTTTGCACCTGGACCAAAGGGTAAAGAATAAGTTTGCTCCTATTTGGCACAATATAATTAAAAACTAATTTAAATTTTCATTCACTTAATACTCTAAAGACAAGGAGAAAGATACTTTTCTAAAATCTTATATTAACCTTTTAAGCATTAGTTTATTTTAGTCTACGTGTTCTAAATTTTCGTATACTAGATTAATAAGTAAATTTACTTTAAGTTGTTCTTTGAAATTTACTAACTTCCCTGTGGGATCGATATCTAGGACTCCCTTAGAGCTCTATATTACTTGATAACGATATGTATTCTTGCGTAGTATCCACAATATAAACCATAAAATCCATAACAAAATCATAAGATTATATTTAGTGCGGATCAAGTTTTTGGTACCGTTGCTAACTTTTATAATAGAAAGTATAAATATCGAAAAGTGGATCAATAATCAATTTAGGGGAACACCAAATCAGGATCCAAATTTACACTTTGATAGTTTTTTAGAACTTTGTGCTACCTTTAAATATAGCAATGTTTCTGATGATGCTATTAGACTTAAACTCTTTCCTTTTTCTTTAAGAGATAAAGCAAAGATGTGGTTGAACTCATTAGCAACATGTTCTATTAAAATATGGGCTGAAATGGCAGAAAAATTCCTTGGTAAATATTTTCCTCCTTCTAAAGCTGCTAAATTAAGAAATGATATTACTTCATTTAGTCAATTTGATGGGGAGACAATTTATGAAACTTGGGAAAGATTTAAAGAACTATTAAGAAAGTGTCCTCATCATGCTTTACCTGATTGGTTAATTATTCAAACATTTTATAACGTGACTTATTGGATTACTTAAATCAATTATTGATGTCATCTGCTGGAGGTTATTTAATGGCTAAATCATTTGAAGAAGCTTATGCTTTAATTGAAGAAATGGCTAACAATAATTTTCAATGGCCTTCTAAAAGGATTAATCCTAAAAGAATGGCAAGTATTCATGATAACGAAGCCTTTTCTATCTTAGCTTCACAAGTAGCTGCAATATCTAAGAAATTAGATAATTTTGCTATGAAAATATCACATTACAACTCTGCTAATAATGAAGATTCTTAAACTATTGAAACTTTACAAGCTATTGCTAGTAAACATAACCCTTATTCCAATTATTATAATTCTGGATGGAAAAATCACCCTAATTTTAACTAGAATAATTCACAACAACAATGGGGTAATAATCAATCCCATCCAATTGGAAATTGGAACAATAAAGTAAATTCAAACTATAAACCACCTGGATTTAATAATCAATAGAAAAAATTATCTATAGAAGAATTAATTTTACAACTAAGTAATAAGTTACAAAATCAAAACAATGCTATTCATAATATTGAGAATCAAATGGGACAAATCGCTAATTTAATTAATTACAGACCTCCAGGAACACTTCCTAGGAATGTTGAAATCAATCCAAAAGAAACTGGAAAAGAACATGAACATGTTAAAGCTGTGCAACTTAGAAGTGAAAAGGAATTAAAAGAAAGAATGCATAATGAAATTGAAAATGAGATTGAGGTTGAAGAGATTGAAAAACCTAAAGAAACTCCTTCTCCTAGTCAAGATCAGACTGTTATTCCTATTAATGTGGAAGTTGAAAAACCACCACTACCTTTTTCTCAAAGACAAAAACAGCAGAAGCTTGACCATCAATTTTCTAAGTTCTTTAAAATTTTTAAGAAACTTACCATTAACATACCTTTTGCTGAAGCTTTGGAACAGATGCCAACTTATGCAAAATTTATGAAGGATATTTTAAGTAAGAAATGAAAATTTGAAGCTTTTGAAACTATTGCATTAAGTGAAAAATGTAGTGCAATAATTCAAAAGAAATTACCTCAGAAACTTAAAGATCCTTGAAGTTTTACTATACCTTATGCTATTTGAGAATGATTTTGTGAAAAAGCTTTACGTGATTTAGGAGCAAGTATTAATCTCATGTCATTTTCTATTTTTCGAAGGTTGAATTTAGGAGAGATTACTCCCACCACTGTAACCCTTCAGTTAGCTGATAGATCTATCACTTACCCTAAAGGAGTTATAGAGGATGTTCTTATTAAAGTGGATAAATTTATTTTCCCTGTGGATTTCATTGTACTTGATAAGGAAGAAGATAAAGAAATACCAATTATTTTATGGAGACCTTTTCTAGCTACCGGATGAGCTATGATTGATGTGCAAAAAGGAGAATTAACCACGAGAGTTAATGATCAAGAGATTAAATTCAATGTTCTTAAATCAATAAAGTACCCTGATAAAGAAAAATGTTATCAAATGGATATTATTGATTATATAATTGAAAAAGATTATCAAGAAAGATGTAAAGTCATTACTGAAGAGATAAATTGAATTATTAATAGATGAAAATGAAAAACTGAAAGAAGAAGAATTATCTAAAGAAACTCATTATATTAAAGATAACTGGGAAATTTTGGACATAACACAAAATGATATACTTTTACCCTCAATTAAAAAAGCCCCTGAACTGGAATTAAAAATGTTACCTACACATTTAAAGTAAGTTTTGCTTGGAAATTCAATAACTTCACTTGTTATTATTTCTTCTGAACTAAGTTTAGAACAAGAATAAAAATTAATAGGAGTGTTAAAGAATTATAAGAAAGCTTTTGGTTGGACTATTGCTGATATAAGAGGAAGAAGCCCTTTCATCTGTATGCATAGAATTTTTATGAAAGAAGATTTTAAACCTACTATTGAACCTCAAAGAAGATTAAATCCTATCATGAAAGAGGTTGTTAAAAAAGAAATTTCAAAATGGTTAGATGCTGGAATTATTTATCCTATTTCGGATAGCTAATGGTTAAGTCCTATTCATTGTGTTCCGAAGAAAGGAGGAGTAACTGTCATTGTCAATGATAAAAATGAACTAATTCCTACAAGACAAGTTACTGGATGGCGAATTTGCATTGATTATCAGAAACTACATGATTCCACTAGAAAGGATCATTTTCCTTTACCTTTCTTGGATCAAATGCTTGATAAATTAGCTGGACACTCATATTTCTGTTTTTTGGATGAATATTCTGGTTATCATCAATTACCTGTCGCTCCTGAGGACCAAGAGAAAACAACATTTATAAGTCCTTATGGAACATTTGCATTTAGAAGAATGCCTTTCAGTTTATGTAATGCACCTGCAACTTTTCAAAGATTTATGATGTCAATATTTTGTGATTTGATTGACAAAGGAATTGAAATATTTATGGACGATTTTTCAGTCTTTGGAACTTCTTTTGAATCTTGTTTGGAAAACATTTCCAAAGTTCTGAAAAGATGTGAAGAAACAAATTTAGTCTGAACTGGGAAAAATGTCAATTTATGGTCACAGAAGGCATTACACTTTGTCACAAAATTTCACAAAAAGGGATGGAAGTTGATCAAGCAAAAGTGAAAATTATTGCTGAACTTCAACCACCTACTAATGTTACTGATGTGAGAAGTTTTCTGGGACATGCTGGATTTTATAGAAGATATATAAAGAATTTTTCTAAAATTGCTAAACCTCTTTGTCATTTATTGGAAAAAGAAGCTAAATTTGAATTTAATCAAGACTATGTTAATGTTTTTAATATTTTAAAAGAAAAATTAATAACTGCACCTATAATTATTACACCGAATTGGAATAAACCCTTTGAATTAATGTGTGATGCAAGTGATTTTTCAATTGGAGCTGTATTGGGACAAAAATATGAGAAAATTTTCAAAAGCTATATATTATGCTAGTAAAACTCTCACTGAAACTCAAAGAAATTACACTACTACTGATAAAGAGCTCTTAGCTATAGTCTATGCCTTTGATAAATTTAGACCTTATCTTCTTGGTACCAAATGCATAGTTCATACTGATCATTCCGCTATTAAATATTTAATGTCAAAAAAAGATGCTAAGCCTAGACTGATAAGATGGGTTTTACTTCTACAAGAATTTGTTTTTTAAAATAGTGGATAGAAAAGGAACTGAGAACCAAATTGCTGATCATTTATCTAGAATTAAGAATGATGTTAATACTGAGAAAAATATAACTGAAAAATTTCCTGATGAACATTTATATGTTATTCAAGGATGCCAAACACCTTGGTATGCGGATATAGTTAACTATTTAGTTAGCAATATTCTACCTTATGGATTGAATAACAAATATATTAAGAAATTTAAAAAAGATGCTAAATCTTATATTTGAGAATATCCTCATTTATTTAAATTAGGAAGAGATTCTGTAATTCAATGATGTGTACCTTACGAAGAAACTTTTGTTATTATTCAAAAATGTCATGATTCTGATTTTGGAGGACACTTTGGAGTAGATAAAACTGCATTTAAGATTTTAAATTTAGGATTTTATTGGCCTACCTCGTTCAAAGATGTGAGACATTATGTGAAAACATGTGATCGATGTCAAAGGATGAGAAATATATCTAGCAAAGATGAAATGCCTTTAAACTATATATTGAAAGTTAAAATTTTTGATATATGGGGTTTAGACTTTATGGGACCATTTGTACCATCATCAGGAAAGATTTATAATTTATTAGCAGTTGATTATGTTTCAAAGTGGATTGAAGCTGTAGCTTTACCTAACCGTGATTCCAAAAGTGTTTCAAAATTTTTAAAGAAAATGATTTTTTCAAGATTTGGAATGCATAAGGTAATTATCACGGATGGTGGAAGTCATTTTAGAAATATAAGAATTCAATCATTACTCGGAAAAATTTGGAATCAAACACGAATTGTAATCGCGTATCACCCTCAAACAGGTGGAATGGCTGAAGTATCAAAACTGTGAAAGTAAAAGAATTTTAGAGAAGACTGTTAATCCTAGAAGAACTGGTTGGGTTAATAGACTTGATCTGCATTATGGGCTTATAGAACAGCTTATAAGACACTAATCAGAATGTCACCTTACTGGTTAATTTATGGTAAGCATTGTCACTTACCTGTTGAACTTAAACATAAAGCTTATTGGGCGATAAAGGAGTTTAATTTTGATTTGACTATTGCAGGAGAAAAATGATTATTACAATTAAATGAGATGGATGAAATAAGAAATGAATCATAAGAAAATGCAAAAATTTATAAAGAGAAAATGAAGATATTACATGATAAAAAGATTTCAGGAAAAATATTCGAGCCTGGACAAGAAGTATTATTATTTAATACTCGTTTAAGACTTTTTCCTGGAAAATTAAGATCTAAATGGATGTGGCCATATATAAATGAGAAAGTATACCATTATGGAGCTGTGGATATTAAAGACCCCAAAACAGGAAAAATATTTAAAGTTAATAGATTAAGACTGAAGCCTTATTTGGGAGACATTAAAATGATTTATAAAGAGGCTTACGAGTTAAGTCAACCTGATCAAAGTCTTATTTAAGTCGGACTGACGATGTTAAACCAAGCGCTTTGTGCGAGGAAACCCATAGTTATTTTTGTGTGTTTTTATATTTTCAATGTAAGGTTATGCTTCGGTCTTCACTATTTTTATATAACTTTAGAAAATTGGATGCTAACAAGTCTTCAATGACTTAAGCTAAAAATTATGTTGAAGTATATAAAGTTTGGACTTTGGATCACTCCATTTCATATGTGAGTAAAAAGGTGATCAAGTTAACCTTCATTATGATTGTTTATAATTTGTGTTACTAAGTCAATATTGACCTTACCATTCTAATTTACATATTTTGGAAAACGAAACTTTGAAATTTGAAGATAGGCGAAACGGAGTCGAACATGGTTTCGGCGCCTAGGCGCCAGAATTCGGCGCCTAAGAGCCAGAATAAATTGTGCATCGATGGGTCCGGCGCCTGAGCGCCACAATTACTGGGTCGTGTAAAAACTGAAAATTTTCATTTTTTCACACGATTTTCTCCTTTAAATTACCCCCATATTCGTCCCTAACCCCTAAGCAACCAAAATCACGACCTAGACACTTCATTCTTGAGAGATTAGAGAGGATTTTTGAAGAAATGGAGAGAAGAAATCTTGGATAAGAGGCTAGAGACAAAGGTTCAAAGGATCCTCAAACCTACTTCAATGGTTTTATCGCTGTAAGGTTGGAGAAAATTTCAAGTCATCTAGATAAATTTGAAGCAAAATTTAAAAGTATTGGAGATCGCCTCCATGAGATGTAACATCTGGAATGGCAGGCGAAGCTTCAATTCGATCATCTAGTGGCCTATCAGGATGCTCAAGTGGAGATGTATGCGAAGAACAAATGGATCGACGAGAAAACGGCTACGGATTTTCTGAGAGCGTTAGTATTCTTTCCAAGTAGGCCGAGTAATCTTAATTGTGAAGAGAATGGAAATTTTTAATTCGAAGATTAGATAGTTATTGTAGTGTGATCTAGACTTTTATTAGTGTCTCGTTGTATCGATTTAGTAAATCAATTGTATTGTTTATGTGTTTGATTTATTGTTCAATGTGTGTTGTATTTGCTTTGAAATTGTGTAGTTTTATTGTTTGTTAGGACTTGAATCATATTACTATACTTATCTGTATTATATTGAGCCAAAATTGAAGATTATAAATGGAATTAGAAGAGTTAGATTTAAACCTTGTGTTTAATTGGTGGATTTAATTTTAAATTTTTAAAATTTTTGAAAAATATTTTGGAAGTTGGAAACTGAAGCACTACTCTAATATGAGTAATTGGAAGTTAAATTTATGAGTTTTGGTGGAAAACAAAATTTTTAAATTGATTTTTGTGAAAGGCGAGTCTGGCGCCTAGGTGCTAGAATTCGGCGCCTAGGTGCCGGTTCAGCCTGCTTACCGAAAATTAGTATTAAAACCCCATTAGCCATGGTTGATGCCTAAGCTTCATCCCCTTCCTCTTTTTTGCGAAAACCCACCCTCTAGATCCATTTTAAGGTCAAAACATCAACTTTTTTAGCCCGAAATCACTTGATTTCTTCATCTCGAGGTCAAATCTACCTTCTAATCCATTTATTTTTTATTCTTACCATAATTTTTCCTATTTTTTTGCTAAAAACCGAAATTTTGAGAAAAATTTTGATTTCTAGAGTTTCTCCATGGATTTTTAAACTCATTTTAAGTTTCTCAAGCTTAAAAAGAGTTTAGATATTTGATTCCTAAATTTATTTGTGTTTTCTTTCACGTTTAGATGACACCAAAATCTAAGCGATGAAAGGCACGAGAAAATTTCGACTGCAGCAAGTTTTCGACTGCAGCAGCACATTTTCGTTACCACGAATTTGCGACGTCAAGAAAGTTTATCTCGGAGCGCAGCTTTTACAATTCTGGTGAAATGATCGAGAACACGATCGTTGCACACAACTGGCAAAGATTCTGTTATTTCACTGCTATTGCCGTTATTTCTATTGTACGCGAGTTTTATGCCAACTTTTTGGATGCAAAAGACTACGAATTCTTCGTTAGAGCTGTCGGAGTAGGATTTACTCCGGAATGGATCAATATTTTATAGGGCCTGCCACCTACCATCGAGTGCTACTATTCTGGTTTATCTCCATCTGAGGGAGATCTTGAGATGATTATTGCATATCTGACTGATGACACTGGAACTTGGAAGATCCGAAATGAAAAACGGGTAAACTTCAAATCTTATAAGCTAAATGGTATTTCAAAGGCATGACATTATTTTAATTCTGCTAGAATTCTACTTTCCAACCACCTGATCGAAGTTACCAGAGAACGAGCTATCCTAAACTACTTCATTCAGGAGAGGAAGCCGATAGATGTTGGCAGTATTATTTATGATTCAGTGGAATTGATTGCTAGATCCAGCACTTCTGTGGGATTAGGATTCCCATCCTTAATTCATTCTTTAGGCAAGGGCAATGGAGTTTCTACTGATATATCAGAGGAGAAGTTGAAGACTACAAAGCCAATTAGGCAGGAGACTGTTAGCATTTATGATCGTCTTCGAGGGAAGAGATCTACTTGTCCTTCTACTTCTGTACCTACTCCAGGTAGAGCTTCTACTTTTAGACCTTCTACTTCTACTACTGAGCCACCATCTAGTTTCTGAGAATCGATGCATGATCAATTTCTGGAGCAGTAGAATGAGTTATTTCTAACTCACTACAAAGTAGATACTATAGACAAGTAGATTGATCATCTATCTGATTATACCATAGGAAAAGTGACTATGATGCTGAGTATTCAGAGTCTTTAGTGAGATTCTTGATGGATGAGCATGATGTTCAGTTTCCTACCTGTCCTATATTTACACCGTATGTTGATCCAAAGGATGTAGACTTTTCTTTTGGTGATGACGATGACGAGGCTACAGATAGTGATTAGTAGCTTGATCTACCTCTGAGATGTGCTGATTCTGTTGTTAGTTTATTTCTTGTTTACTAGTACTATTTGTTGTTTGTTAGTTTAGATTTGTTTATGAAACTTTGTGTGGATTGTTTGATGTCGAGACTGTTTTAGATATTTAGTGTATTGTGTTGAAGACTGAAATTTGGATGAATTAATGTTTATTTTTGTTTCAGCCTACTGTTTAGTATTCTTAAATTGTTAGTAATGTTGTTTTGTTTCAGTTACTATGAGTAGTATAGTCATTTAATTCAGCTACTGATATAAAAAAAATGAGCCTGCTTACTTTTATATATGCTTCGTTATTTCAGTAATATTCATAAAAAACATGTGTAGAAGTAAATTTTTCTTTTTGGACTGTTTTTACATACTTATAAAAATTCATTTTTTAATTATACCTTTCTTTATCTCATACTTTAAATTTTTTTTTATGATATCCCAAAACTTATGTTTGGGGGAAGGGAAAATACATGCAAATTTAAATTTTATTTGTCCTTAATGAACTAATATTTTCTAAAAAAATATATTAACATAACATAAGGAATGAAGAATCTATTTAAGATCAATTAAATTTTTGAAATTATAAATAAATTAGTAGACTTAACCAAAATTTTAATAACTTTGATTGATTTTAGGAATAGAATTATTGAACTTAAAGAAGAGTAAGATTAAGAAATTTTTCTATTCATAGTAGAAATAATTGAATTTTAGAAGTATTAAGAAATCAAAAATTATAACTTGAAAAAGATAGAATTGAAATTCTTTTTGTAATCTATTCATGTTATAGTAATTAAGTGAAAATGTATAAGTTTGAAAATATAAGTTAAGGATAGCGAAGTTCAAAACCACTAACAGGCTATCCATATATAGTAATCCTCTATGTAAAAAAAAAAATAAAAAATAAAAAATAAAAAATAAAGAAGAAAAAAAAAGAGCGAGGAGAAACTTGAGGAGATGCCTAATCAAAAATAGGCATCACTTGAATTAGCTTATAAGAAAAAAAAAACTGATTACATATTTTACTTAATTTTTATGCATGTATCTTTATTAGAAAAGATTCTCATGAAGAACTTTTTCTTGTAAATAATTTATGTGATCTTAATATAATAGACTACGATTATTTTCGAAGTGAATGAAAAATTTTTGAAATCTTATTATTTGGTAGTTAAATATTCTTTAAATTCTTAAAATTAAACTTAGTTAGTAAAATTTGGTTAATGATTTACTAAAGCCTTTATAAAATCAAAAATTATAAGAAATCTTAAATATTTACTTTTTATTCCAATTGTTATACATTTTATATAGTAAAAAGGGTTACTTGAGGACAAGTAACGTTTAAGTTTGGGGGATTTTGATCCATTAAAAAAATACCTACTTTTATGCCTTGATTTTTATCAAATTCTTAAGGATATTATGCTTTAATGAAAGGTATTTTTGTGTTTTGGATGTAGGTGATGTAAAAATGTTCAAGAAAGAAAAAAAGATGAAAAAGGAGCAAAAAGGAGCAAAAATGGAGCCCAAATGCAAAATTGTCAAAATAATTGGCCTGGTGCCTAGGCGCCAGAATCCTGCGCCTAAGAGCCAGTTTGATAGAAAATTCTGTAAGATTTTTGATGACTTTTGGACGATTATTTTGACGGTGTTAGCGGTTATTAGACCATCTAGAAGATTAGCAGTTATTCCTGGATTATATGACATGTGATACATTGTATTTGGACGCTTGGAAAAGGTTAGGATCACGAAGTGGTGCGATCCAAAGTGAAGAGGTGGGAAGAACTAGACACGAAGTCCGGTGTCTAGGGGCCAGATGCCGGCGCCTAGGCGCCAGACACACCTTCTAGAAGATTCATTGAACATGGACACATTTTGAAGAGGTGCCTCAAGGCAACCCTTGAAGCCTATAAATTGGAGGCTACTCCTTCAGAAAAGAATGTCCAACGCCCAAGGCTCAAGGCCCAAGAACCACCAATGCCCAACCAAGTCCCTAAGCCCCATAGTCTATTTAGAGAGAGAAATTAGAGAAATACTTTAAGGGCCATATTTATAGTTTCTTTTATTAATTAGTGAGTTTATTTAGAGTTTGTATTGAAAGTATTTGAAGGGTCGGTGCTTTTGAAGTCTATTTACTTTGGAGTAAGAAGGATTCAGAGATTCAGTTGGAGAAACACGTCAGATAAGTATTTGTATTTTGATTCAAAGTTTTATTTATATGTTTTGTTGTTTAAATTTAATGTGTTCTGAGTAGTTACTTTACTTTCTCCTTTACATTATGAAAAGATAAAAAAGATAATTTAAAATTCGTTGGAGAATTAAAAACTATATATATATTATAAACATTGTGATGATATTAATAACGGATCTTAATTTACTATTTAAATTGGCCATTTAAATTGTTAAAATCTGTTGAAGAGTTTTGAGATCTCGAAGGAGATGAATTCTTAACAAGTAGATATCACATGAATCCTTGGGTAGTCGAAGGCCTTGTGCGGGTTATTCAAGGTGAAGTGCAAATAAATAGGAAGATAATATTTAATGGGCGTAGAATTGATAAGTTTTTAGAGTGACAGGCTAAATTCTTGTAATTTGGTTTATAGAGAAGGAAAGGACCATAGCCACCCTTGGATATCTAGTAGTATGAGCTTAGATTAACCCATTCTACTAACAATACATCCAGACCTGATCTATAGATTAGCCAATGTTCTTTATACTATCGAGCGAAGGTAAAGAATAGGAATGCTTCTATTTGGCACAATACCATAAATTTATATTCTCCACGAATATTACATTATCTAAAAAAGTCTTGGATTAATTGAAAGGAAGAAAGTTGTTTGCTTATTTTTATTTACATCAATCATTACTTTATTACTGCTGTATTTCTGCATCTAGTAAATTAAATATCAATTATTACTTTAAAAGAAATACATAAAAATAAAATCAAAATATTTAAAAAAAAATCTATAATCCTCCTCGTGGGATTGATACTGGGGTCTTTATTTAAAGCCCTATATTACTTGAAACGATACGTATACTTGCGTAGTACCCCTAGTGTGTAAAATATTTCCATAAAATTATATTTATATACACTAGCCGCTATTATTATTTAAGTCAAAGTATTGGCTATAACATATTTTTGATAGCATAAATTACTGCATTGTTTGGCGATTGCAAACCAAGTTTTTGGTGCATTGCTGCGGAGCAAGGGTCAATGAGCATTTTGACCAAATTTGACCTACTTAGGTAAAAAGTTGACCAGTTTGGTCAATAAGGTGGTTATTGAGTCAAGAATTAACCATTTTGACAAAAGTTGACCATTTGGGTCAAAGGTTGACCAGTCTAATCAATTGCTGATCAAACCAGGGTTCTTCATTACTGATTTGATCAACTTAAGATGTCATTAAAATATTGGTTTAAAAGTCTTCATTAGGGTTTTACCCTAGGCATTAGGGTTTAATGACCATTGGTAAGGTTTAGGAGGTCAATGTTGGTAGACTTCCATTCTCAAAATGTTCTAGAAATGATCCTCTTAAAAGAGAGGTTAACAAATGGGCCCCAAATATGTGTGGAATACTGTATAAGTATGCCGCACATATTGGCATTGACCGAAATGGTCTAGATTTCCTAACAGATTTGTTAATTTTTTATCAAAGAAGTTTTATTTTGAAAAGAAGATGGATGACATATTCCATTAAAGGAGGTCTCACACTGCTTTTCAGAGATATTGAATGTCAGTATTGTCAATTTTGAGACGGACTGTTATGTGACTTATAACCTTTCTCAAAGAAAGAGTAATAGGATTGCCATATTTTTGTATCAGGAAGGAACTTATATCCAATAGCTGGAGAGAGAGTAGATGTAATATCATCTCTCAGAGATGTCAAAAGTAAATATGTCAGTTTTGAGAAGGAATGATATACGACTTATATCCTTTCCCACAGAAAGAGCTGAAGAGAGATAATATGTCATATCATCTATTAGAAATGTCAAATGTCGATATGTCTGTTTTGAGAAGGAATGATATACAATTCATATCCTTTCAAAAAAAAAAGCTATATGAATGCCATATTTCCATGTCAAGAAGGGTCTTATATCCAAAAAATGAAGTGAGAGAAGATGTCATATCTTCTCTCAGAAATGTCAAATGTCAATTTGTTTGTTTTGAGAAGGAATACTATACGGCTTATATCCTTTCCCAAAGGAAGAGCTATAGGAATGCTAAATTTCCGTGTCAGGTGACTTATATCAAATAGCTGAAGAGAGAGAAGATGTCATATCATCTCTTAGAAATGTCAAATGTCGATATGTCAATTTTGAGAAAGAATGTTATACGGCTTATATCCTCTCTCAAAGAATAAGCTATTTGAATGTCATATTTTTGTGTCAGAAAGGGACTTATATCCAGCAGCTGAAGAGAGAGAAAATATCATATCATCTCTCAGAAATGTCAAATGTCGATATGTCGGTTTTGAGAAGGAATGCTATATTATTTATATGCTTTCTCAAAGAAAGAGCTATAGGAATGCCATATTTCCATGTCAGGAAGGGACTTAGATCCAATAGCTGAAGGTTTTGTGTCAAGAACACATAAAGGAAAGCGTAGCCGCTGGGGATTTGATCTTTACAAGTTAAATGATAAATTTCATGTTAATTATCACAAGTTTTTTATCATGTCATTCTTTTAATTTAAGGTGTTTGATTTGGCATTATTGGACCGGTCGATGTATTATTAACACCTAAGGAGTATCTTATAAGATTTTATTCCATTCCCAAAGATAATGTACATAGATGGTAGAAGTAAATAATACATCATATATTACATAACATACACTGCAAACTATTTGCATCTCATCATATCAGAAGTTGTCAGATTATTTGTTTGCCATTTTCATAACCCTGGATACTACTAGACCTACCATAAATATCTAGCACTCCAAGGCATTGTCTGTCGAGTATGTCTTAGGTGTTTAGATGTTTATAGGGTCAAGGTAGTTTCAAAGGTTGTAGTCCTTCAAGATCTAGTATTGGCTGATATCCATCAAGACGCTTTTCAGGACACATCCTTCATAATGTTTTTGAAATATGTTGCCGACGTACACTCAATATGCAATGCTTAGAAACATCAGCACTGTTATCTTGCAAAATAAGGACTGATCCCCGTGGTGGAAGAATCTGGTAAGACCCACGAAATTCTCTCGGTCCCACAATTTATATTTCTCTCCTAAATAAAATAGAACATTTGTTCATGAGTGACAAAGTACAAAAGGGTCTCTCAAAGTCACGACTATCAACATGAGGTGTTATACAGTCTCCTTCCTCATATATATTTATGATGCAACTGTCTGGAACACAATCAGTGGGCATTATATTCCATGTTATTAATCGTTAGATAATTTGAATAATCATTATGGGTAATGGATCCATTTGTTCATGTTGCAAAATTCTGGGATGATTGTCGTCCTTCTCTACAACATAATTATGACAACATCATTATTGAATTGTCATTCTACCTTTTCCATGTATCCACTTATTGGGTTTAGAATATGTCCTTCTTCTTAAGTGTCCAGCTCGTCCGAGGTCGCGTGCTTCCATTACATGTTCAATAATGGCAGCCTTCTCGTATGCATTAAAGACTTTGGTGAATAGCTGAATGCCTTCTAAAATATTGACGGTTCGACCATTAAAATATTTAAATTGTTCAAATGTCTGTCATTTAATAGCATGGATACGTCTTAATTCTTCTTCGGAAGCAATGCATTTATCAGTTGACATTTCTGATGATGTGAGGTCCAACACAGGTACTTAAGGAGTTGGAATGAGTGTTGTTCTTTTAATCATTTCTTTTTCTTGATCCAGTTTTTCTTCTCCTAAGACAAAATATGTTTTTTTACTAGAAATTCAAAATCATCATTTTCCTTCATAGATTTCATATTTTGTCATTCCTTTACTTCGAGTATTTTAAGTCATTTCTTTTGATTTCTTCTTTGTGCTCTAGTTAATCCGGAGGCTGACTTCTTTACTTCATTAACGGACGCATTGATTTTAGTTTTCCAATGTCAGTTTTTGTTTTCTGTAGAAATGATTTCTTCTATCCTGCTATTTTGTTATCGATGTTTGCATTCTAATGCAGATGGTTTTCCTTTTGCTTCTTCTTGATTGGCAATAGATAACAGAGGCCCATCGTAAAGTAATTCAACTTGAGACAAGTCAAAATTAAAGTGGATTCTTGATCCTTTTTCAATACATCATCGGTCCAATCCCAAACACACATCACTTTGAGAAGTCAACAAGAGTTTGTTATTCGACATTTCCCTGTAAGCAAGAGGTTGATGGAAATATGAAATTTGTGAACAAAAAGGAAATGTTTAAAGAGAGAGAATGATTGTTAAAATTTCATTTGTAATTTTATTCATTATTATCCCAGTTTACAAACAAGTCATGATTTTTATGTCGGATAATATTTTTTCAAGAAACGCCCGTTGATTGGTAGCAAGACTCTTTCTCCTTGACAATCTACCTATTGGTAAGATCCTCATTAATATGTCAATTACATACGGACCGTCCCACATTGGTTCAAAATTTTCACCTATTATTCAATGAGCGAGGATAGGTCTTCGAAGAACTAAGACTAATTCACCGATTTGAAAGGTTCTAGGACAAACCAATTTGTCATGAGCCCATATCATTTTTGCTTGATACAATTCAAGATTTTGCCGATCTTGTAGACATTTGCATTCTAAACTCTCATGTTGCTCAAGGAATAATTTGGCATTTTCTTCTTCTGTTATTTTTTTGCAACAACAACTCTAGGAGAAGGAATTTGCACTTCAAGTGGTAAAATAGCCTCAGAACCATATACCGAAGCAAACAATTTTGACCGTGTTGGTGTTTAGTATCTAGTCCTATAGGCCCATAGAGCTTCTATCAATCACTCATGCCATTGTCTTGGACTATTAATTAATATCTTTTTAAAACTTTTTACCAATGTTTTGTTGAAATCTTCAACTAGGCCATTGACTTTAGGATAATAGATTGTAGAATATCTCCAGTCTATCTCATGCCTTTGAATAAAATTGTTCATTTTCATATTTTTAAACGCTAGTCCATTGTCTGATTTGACTCTTCGAGGAATTCCAAATCTATAAACAATATGAGTATTGAAGAAATGGAGAACTTGCTATGCCTTAACTTCTCTAACTGGTATCACTTCTGCCCATTTGGAAAATTAATCAGTGGCTGCCAAAATAAATCGATGGCCTTTAGATGATGGAGGGTCTATAGGGCCCACTATGTCTGTCCCCCAAAATTCAAATGGCCAACATGCAATGATTGGACGTAATACATTTGGTGATTGATGTAAAACCACTCCATGTATCTGAAATTAATGACATTTTTTTGCAGTTTCAATACAATCAGTCATCATTATCGGCCAATAATATCCCATTCTTTTTATTTTCATCTTCATCTTAGGCCCAGATCGGTGTGCACCGCATTGTCCTTAATGAACTTCTTTAACAATCTCTTGAATTTCATATTGGTTTAGATATCTTAACAACATTTAGAATATCTTTTACAAGGGCATAAGACAATGCTCTTTGTTTGATTTAGATTACGATAGAATTATTTTCGGGTAACCTTCTGGTCTGTAAATATTGAATAATTGGTTGTTTTCAATTATCCTTTTCTTTATCCATTATTGTTGCTGTCGTGTTTTACCAATTTTGTATAGATTATCCATGTCAATTTGGGAAAAAACTTGTCATCCTTTTATAGAGATCAAAATATCATCTTCTTCTGGACAAGCGAATTTTATTACAAGTTTTGCCAAAGCATCTGCAAAGACTTGTCTCATCTCGGAATTAGTAAGAAAGTTACATCAGGAATCTACTGAAGCAGTTTTAGAGTGTAACGGGAGTATTTTTCAAGTCGAGGTTTCAATGTCTTGTATTTGATCGCAATTTGATTAAAGATCAATTGAGAGCCTCCGTAGATGTCGATATTTTTGAGTTCCATTAGTAATTTTAATTTGAGATCAGTTATGAGCGCTTCATATTCAGTTTTATTATTTGTTCATGGTTCAATCAAATTATAATAAAATGGCATCATTGCTTTGTCTGGAGTGATGAAAATTAATCCTGCTCCGGCTTTGCCTAGTATGATTGTCTGTTTGTCTTTATCCTTTCGAGCAGATGATGCTCCATCAAAGTACAATTCCCATCACTGTGTATTTGAACATTTATTTATAAAATTTGTTCATCAGATAAATCATCATTAAGAGGTGATCCTGGTAGAATAGGGTGTGTTGTTAAGAAATCTGCCATGATTTGTCCTTTAACAGCACTCAGCGACACAAATGCTATGTCAAATTGGAGCAGTATCATTACCCATCTTGCCAATCTTCCAGAAAGTGTTGGTCATGTCATTAAATATTGTAATTGGTTAACTCTTTAAATAAGAGTTACCTTATGAGAAACCATAGCTGTTGAACTACGAAAATCAAAGCTGAGCAATGCTTCTCATATGTTGGATATTTTATTTCAGTTAGAACCAAACAACGACTTAAATAATATACTGCATTTTCTTTTTTCCTTGTCGTTTACTTGAGCTAGTAATGCTCCAAGGGAAGTATCTAGTGCCGCAGTGCAAAGGATTAGTATCACAGGGGCTACTCAGATAGGAAGTGCTGTAAAAAATTGTTTGATGTTTTCAAAGGTGTGTTAGCATTTTTCATCCCACGCAAATTTGGTATCTTTTTTGGTTAGGACATTAAGAGGTTGACACCTACCTGATAAATTGGAAATGAAACATCGTATATATGCTAGTTTTCCTTGAAAAGATGGCCACTGAGTTAAATTTTATTGAGGAGGCATGTGCAGGATAACTTCAATTTTGAGGCGATCAATTTCCATCCCACGATATCGAACAACAAATCCTAAAATTTCCCTGAAGTAACATCGAAAGTGCATTTTTAAGGAATTCATTTTAATATTATCTTGTCATAATCGTTTGAAGACAATTATCAAATCATACATGTTATCGTCTTTTTGTATACTATTGACAACCAAAACGTCCACATAACATTCGACTTGTCTATGTATGAGTTTGTTAAAAATCCATGTCATGGCTCTTTGATAGGTTGGACCAGCATTTTTTAATCAAAAAGTCATAACTTTGCAACAGTATATCCCTATGGGTGTCCTGAAGGCTGCACTTGCTTCATCATCTAAAAACATTTCTATTTGATTATATCCTGCTGATCCATACATAAATGAAAATATTGCATGTTTGGATGCTATATCGACCATCCATTTTGGGATTGGTAAATAAAATTCATCCTTTGAACATGCTATGTTCAAATCTCGGAAATCTATACAGACCCTTATTTGACCATTTTTCTTTTTAAACTGCACCACATTAGCCAACCATGCTGGATAATTTCTTCTCGTATGAAACCAGCCTCATTTAATTTCTTAACTTCGAAAATAAATTTTTGTTCTATTTCGACATGCATCCTTCTTGGAGCTTGTTTAACAGGGATTTCAATTTAATTTATCCCAAGTTTGTGGACTGCAACTTCTGAAGCGAGTCCATGCATTTTGTCATAAGTTCACCCAAAGCAGTCTTTGTATTCTCTTAACAGTTGAATTGTTTCTTTTGCTTCCGTGTCATTAACGAATGAACTAATGAAAGTTGGTTTTGGGTTTTAATCAGTTCCTAGATTTATTTTTTTTAATTCATCAAAAGTTGTTTTAATTTCTTCTTCCAATTCTTGAGGGGCATTTTCGATTGGAAGATCAGATATTTGTTCAGAATCAAGTTCTTTAGTGATGACTAGGCAAAATTCCATATCATCTAGGGGTTCTAGTGTGCCAAATCCAATTACTTCTTTAGAGTTAGAGTTTCATTTATTGTTATCCAACATTTTTTCAATAAAGTGTGGTTGTCTTAAAGATCATTGTTTGAGCATTAAACTATTTTGAATAAATTTTTGTGCCAAAGGAGAATAAAAATCCAAAGGGATTTTCATTGATTCTGGAAAATTTTTATCTTCTAATTTTACATCAGTTTTGGTATTAGAAGAAGTAGAGCCGAGTCTAAACTTAACTAGCTTTTTATCATCACCATATACTCCTTTGACACTAAATTCTTAATTTTAGAACTAAAGATTGGAGTTAGGGTCATACCATGTATAAAATGATTAATCCTTCCATACATAGATTGAAATTGTTTTTCTTTATCTTCTCTTTAAGAGGTATCTTGAACTGAGTTACTTTTAGAATCATTGATATTGTCCTTTCTTCATTTACATCTTCTTCAGAGACCAGGTGAGTTTTGAACTTCAATGGTTTCTTCATTTTCACAATTGGGTCTTCATTCTCTCATCCTCGTCTCCGGCCTCGACCTCGAGTGTGAGTTTGATGAGAATTATCACCTTTTTTCTGCGTTGAAGAAGAATAGTGTCTTTCATTTATTTTTTTTCTTTATCTGTCCCTTTTGTACTCACCACTGCTTCTCTGGAGAATACTGTCTATTTTATTGGAGCATAATATGCGGCATCATCATGTATTCCAATTTTATTGACTGCAATTATTGCAGATCTCCTACGATACAACATTCTTCTCTTTTTTGTAAATATTTTAAGCATTGATGCAGTGATGAAGGAACCATTTTATGTTCATGAAGCCATGGTCTGCCAAGTAGAGCATTAAAAGAGGTATCATAATCAATGAGATGGAATTTTGCCATTGTTACCAAGTCACCTATCTTTAAGAGTAACATTATTGCTCCCAGAGCCCATTCTCCTTGTTGGCTAAACCCTCGTAACATCATTGTATCTCTTGATAATTGGTATGCGTTAATATCCAAATACGCAAGAGTCTTTAAACTAATTTTGTTAATCGAGGCACATAGATCTATAAGCACCCTTGAAAGTGTCGTGTTGTTTATATTTACTGTGATGTATGTGGACTATTATGATCAGTCATCCTAAGTAACAAGTCATTGTCAGAAAATATGATTTTTGTATGTTCTTCTAAAGGATAGGCTTCATTCTGGTAATGTTAGCAAGTTGAGCTAAGCAAATGTCCGGGTCTAAAAGGGCCTTTATCAATGACTCCTTCATTTCTTTAGAAAGCATAAGGGAACCATAAATTTTCAATTTTGTTGGTAATTTCCTCAGATGAGATAATATATTGTAATCTACATTGTGAGGACTATCTTCATTTCTTTCAGATAATTGTGTATTTATCGAAGGAACAATCTTTTCCGATGTGAAAATTTTGTTTTCTTTTTCTTGGTTAGCCGTTCTAGGAGGTAGAACTTTTCCACTTTGCAAATTGATTTCAACTATTTCTTCTAATTTACTGTTCGACTCTTTTATCTTTGAGTCTGAAAAAATCTAATTCTATAGAAACCGGTGTTCCTTGCAATTGGAATGTGACTGTGTCTTTGTCATTGTCAAAATTGTAATTAATGCTATTGTCATTTTGGGTGTCACTAGATTGGTCGATATTGTGTACGATTTGAGTATTGTCTACAGGATTGAAATTGGTACTATCATTTTTAGAAGCATCATCCAAAATAAAGAAAGCGTAAGCAGAACTAGAAGTATTATTATTCACAGTAGTGATAAAAAGGAATTAATACAAGGTCAACTGTTTGAGGGATTTTCTTCCTTCATCCGAGACAACTATCCTAGTAGAAGATAAAGGAAGATGAGAACTATAAGATACAAAAGGAATAGTCATTTGTTTGTCTAAAAGACCTCTAATCCTTTTTGGTTCTTTATTTTTCTTTTTCTTTCCTTTCTAAGAAGATTTTGTAATTTGAAAGTCTAAAAGGATCTCTGTAGAAGATTTACTTTGAACAGTGTTGCTTCTGTCTTTGTTGTCATAATTAGAGATACATTTATCAACTGAAATCATATTAACTGAATCTTTTTCAAGTTCTTTCAAATACTCTTTTGGATTACTATATTCCATCCTTTAAAGTTACATTCTAACCAATCTTTGAAGACAAAGCATTCTTTAATTTTGTGACCCAACATTCTATGATAAGGACAATAATTGGGATTGTCTTTCATATCAACATCTCTCGATCTTTTATCCTCAAGCAGCTTGAATTCTAGCATTTTCAGCAAGCTACGAAATATTTTACCAACGGCTTCCCTTTTGAACGGATATTCTTTATTCATTCTTTCAATCATTGTCCTCTTGTATGTCGATACAGAAACTGGTTGTTGGAAGTGTAATTGAGAAGTTTCCTGTTGTGGCGGTTGATGTATATTCTATCGTTGTCTTTTTTTCGGGTTGGACATGCATCACTTATTCGCCCTTTATCAGTGATGGAAACTCGTCGGGATTCCGATCGTCACCAATTCCTAGGCGTCGTGTCAAATGTCAAGGAGTTGCCAGTCTATTTATATTGCTCCAATTTTTATTCCCTTTTTGAAAAGGATGAAAGAAAAGGAAAAGGAGCAAAATAGATAACCAAAGGAAAGGTGATGTGATATCTTTATAAGGAGAACTCTAGAATGTTCTTATCCTATTAGGAAAATCATAAGTCTGATAACCAGAGATTTTTTAGGTATATAATGTATTCTGAGTTCTTTTTACTTCTCCTATAGAAGCAAGCTTCAATAGTTAATTACATAATAAGAAATTCTAGTTTTGCCTAAGAAAACTCTTGATTAATGCTAAAACTCATTTTCTGAATGCTTTTAGGAAAATAAACATACAAATTTTTTATCCCCAATTTTTATCTTGTTCTGTCATGAGATATCGTGTTAATTATTATGTCATGAGGTATCTTCTATAATGTCAAGAAGATATTGTTATTTTGCTATTTTGTTTATGATTTTGTTTTGTTATGTCAAAATTTGTTTTGTCATTTGTCATGTCACTGTTTCATGTCTTATTTTTGTTTAGTTTTTTTTTGTCATGTGTTTTTGTTTTGTTTAGTATAATATTGATGTCATTTTTGTTTAATTTTGATGTATTTTTTTTGTTTCGTCGTTGACGCCCTGCAAAACAGAGTTCATGTACCCTATAATATGTAAGGAAAATCTAAGAGAGATTTTGTGTTAAGTTGTTTGGTTTGTTTTATGTCATGTCGTTTTATTTAATTTTTTTAAATGTTTTCATATCACCGTCATTTGTTCTGCAAAACTGAGTTAGCACACCCTATAACATGCAAAGAAAATGTAAGTGAGATTCTGTTTTTAACCCTGCAAAGCAAATAGTGTTAGAAAACAAAAAAAAGCTTTTACTTATTTGAGTCGTTGTTGTTTTAGGATCATCAAATATCCAAATTTAGTTAAGTTTCATTTGCTGATTTTTGTTTTAATGTTGATTTTAAATGTCAATTTATGTTTGATTTGAGATTTAATTTTGAGATTTGTTTTTTTGAAGATTTTGTTGATGATTTATGTTATTTATATCAATTCAGGTTCATTATCATTTTTGGTTTAGTTAAGATTGATTTGTTTCAAAAAAAAATTCATGTTAAGTTAAATTCAAACTTATGGTTTATGTTAATTTATTAAGATTCTTGTTGTATTAGGTTTGATTTGGGTTAAAGTTTAAGAATTATGTCGATTGAATTTTTATGTTGTGTTAAGTTAGGTTGAACTTATGAATTATGTCAGTTTTTATGTTAAGTTTGATTTAGGTCAAACTTAAGGATTATATTGATTTATGTCAAGTTGAATTTAATTCGAGTTGAACATAACATTTTTGTTGCTTAAGTTGAGTTAAGTTCGATTTGGGTTGATTTTTAATATTTTGTCGCTTTATTTCATGTTAAGTCTGATATAGATCAAACTTATGATTTATGTTGATTTAAACTTAATTTAGGTTGAATCTAAGTTCATCTGGAGTTAAGTTCAATTTTAAAATGAATGTACGATTTTTAAGTTTAATTTTGGGTTAAACCTTAATTTTATATCGAGTTAAATTAAATTAAATTTAAACTTTGATTTCAAATTTAGTCTTGTTAGGCTTAAGTCCTTATTAAGTTTGATTTGACTGAGCCTAGTTTATGTGAATCTTAATGTATGATGTTTGATTAAGACTGATTGGATTTAATTAAACCTAATGTAGTTCAGGCTTAATAGTTAATTAAGTCTAATGAGGTTAGACTTAATTGAGTTTAAAATTTGATTAAGCCTAATGTAGTTAAGGCTTAATAGTTAATTAAGTCTAATGGGATTAGACTTAATTGAGTTTAAATTTTGATTAACTTAGATTTAATTTAAGTTGATCTTATATTATGTTTAGTTTAAGTTTTGAATTGAGTCCAATATGGGTTGGGCTTAAATTGAGTTTGAAAAAGGTTTAAGTTAAGTTAAACCTAAGTTTTAACTTTAAGTTCAATATAGGTTGAACTTAAGTTAGGTTAACTTGGGTCTAAGTTGAGTTGAACATAAGTTTAGGTTAAGTTAGGTTCAAGTTAGGCTAAACATGAGTTTAACTTAATTTCAGTATGGGTTGAACTTATGTTTAAGTTTGGGTTAGGTTTGAGTTAGGTTGAACCTAAGTTTGAATTAAGTTCAATATAGGTTGAACTTATGTTTAAGTTAACTTGGGTTCAAGTTAGGTTGAACCTAAGTTATAAGTTTTGACTTAAGTTCAATATGGGTTGAACTTAAGTTTAGGTTAACTTGGGTTCAAGTTAGGTTGAACCTAAGTTATAAGTTTTGTTTGTTAAAGGGGTTTATGGTTAATTAAACCTAATTAGGGTTAAATCTCGTTGATTTAAGATTAATTAAACCTAATTTAGATAAGGTTTAATTGAATTAGACTTAATTAAGGTTAAGTCTAATAGGTTTAAGGTTAATTAAACCTAATTTATGTAAGGTTTGATTGATTAATTAGACTTAATTAGGGTTAAGTCTAATTAGTTTAAGGTTGATTAAACCTATTTTAGGTAAGGTTTGATTGATTAATTAGATTTAATTAGGGTTAATTTAGGTAAGATTTAATTTACTAATTAGACTTAATTAGGGTTAATTCTAATTAGTTTAAGGTTGATTAAACCTAATTTAGGTAAGGTTTTATTGATTAATTAGATTTAATTAGGGTTAATTTAGGTGAGATTTAATTGATTAATTAGACTTAATTAAGGTTAAGTCTAATTAGTTTAAGGTTGATTAAACCTATTTTGAGTAAGGTTTTAATTGATTAATTATACTTAATTAGGGTTATGTCTAATTAGTTTAAGGTTAATTAAACCTAATTTAGGTATGGTTTAAATGATTAATTAGACTTAATTAGGGTTAAGTCTAATCAGTTTAAGGTTAATTAAAACTAATTTGAGTAAGGTTTAATTTATTAACTAGACTTAATTAAGGTTAAGTCTAATTACTTTAAAGTTAATTAAACCTAATTTAGGTAAGGTTTAATTGATTAATTTGACTTAATTATGGTTAAGTTTAATTATTTTAAGGTTAACTAAACCTAATTTAAGTAAGGTTTTATTGATTAATTAGACTTAATTAGGGTTAAGTCTAATTGGTTTAAGGTTTGATTAAGTCTAATTTAATTATGACTTAATGGTTTAATTAGGTCTAATGGGTTAGATCTAATTAGGGTTTAGCTTTGATTAAGTCTAATTTAGTTAAGACTTAATGAATTAATTAGGTCTAAAAGGGTTAGACCTAATTTGGGTATTAAAGTTGATTAAACCTAATTTATTTAAGGTTTAATGATTAATTAGTCTAATTTTATTTAAACTTAATTAAGGATTGATTTACATTAAACCTAATTTAGTTAAGGTTTAATGATTTATTAGGTCTAGTATGATTAAGTCTTAATTAGGGTTTAATTTTATGTTAAACCTAATTTAATTAAGGTTTAACGATTAATTAAGTCTAGTATGATTAAGACTTAATTAGGGTTTGATTAAAACTAATTTAATTAAGGTTTAATGATTAATTAAGTTTAATTCAATTAAGACTTAATTACATATTCATTTATATTAACCCTAATTTAATTAAGGTTTAATGATTAATTAAGTCAAGTATGATTAAGACTTAATTAGGGTTTGATTTTATCCTAAGCCTAATGTAATGAGTGCTAAAGGATAATTAACTAGGTTTAATATATGGTTAAACCTAATTAGGTTTTAACTTTGTTTTACCCAAATTTAATTAAAGTTTAATAGGGTTAAATATGTTTTCATTTGAGTTCATTTTGATGTTTGTACTCAAATTTGACCTAACTCATGGTGGATGAGTTAAGTGAAATAGGTTTCAGATTTTAAAGGTTTTTTTAGGGTTTTAAATTTTGGAATTTTTAACCGTAACAAAAGAAATGTCATTCTAAATTTTTGAAAGTTTATAATCTATCATTTTAGGATTTAGATTTGTTCCCCTAAATTTCTAACCAATTTCCATATTAACATTCTTATTTTCTGATTTTTGTAATTATTATTAAAAATAAGTACTAAATCTCACGGAAATTAGAAAATTTTGTTCTAGAGAATTTTTCTATCTATGGAAAAATCAGAGATTGTTCCTAAGGTGCTTGAAATTATTTCCTCAAATTTTCATATTTATCTGAATTATAAATAATTTTTAATAATTAAAATACTCCAGAGAGTATTTAATTAATTAAAAATAAAATATAAATCAAATATTAAAAATTTCATATCCACATTATACTCCTCACTATCTGGAATTCAAGGGTATTTTTTTCATATTTTTATGATTTTTCTATGTCAAGATATTGATTTTTAAATTGATTAAGGTTATTCTAAATTGGTTAATTCATTATCCAATTCAGAAAAAAAACGGGAGTGCCGCGTGTCCTCGGACTGGTCGAAACACGTTCAATCTGCTGCGGGGAGCTGAACAGTGGAGCTCGTATATTTAAATCAGAGTCGTCAGTCTTTTAAACATAAGATCGGACAGCTCTCGATCATCTCCCTCCTCCTGCCTCAACCCGAACATCTTCCGTGTTCTAGGCACAAGATCTCACTCAATCCATGATGTATTTAAGTAATTCTTGTTCCTATAGCTTCATCTAAGGGAGACGAAGATATCCATACGGCTTTCTTAGGGTTTTGAATAAGTTTGTTTCACAATGTCATAAACCCGAATGCCATTAAAAGAGAAATATCATACCTTGGTCATAGTGAGTCTAGCTTCAAATTGATTGGTTTGGAAGCTTCGTGTGATCCTATGAAGGCTCTGTGAAAGCTCAATTTGATGTCAAATTGAGTCCCTATATGATTTCTAGCAAAAGGGGCTTGGTTTGAGGTAAGAAGTTCAAACAGTGGGCTAAGACTTGTGGGGATGGCTAATTTCAGTGGGACTTATCCTTATACAGTCCCTAGATGGATTTCAAATGGTTAATTTGGAATCTTGAAAGGCTTGGTTTCATACTCTCATTTTTTCATGTTTTTAAGCTTCTCGGGTTAGCTCAATTGGGAGAGATGAGTAGGCAAGAGGGGCTAATTTCAGTGGGGCTCCATTGCTTACGTCCTAAGGAAGGATTATGGTGTTCAATATTTTTGATTTGGGCAGTGGGGAAGGATTTCCTAATTCTTGCTTCTCTCTCTCATGTGCTCGGGTTTGGCTCTATTTATAGCCATGGGAATGGCTAGGGTTTAGCTTGGCTGACTTGGGTTCATCTAGGGAAGTTCTTAACTCCCTCATAAATGCTTTTGTTAGAGTCCTAGCTGTCAATTGAATAGAATTTGGGATTTAAAAAGGTTAAACCATGTAGATTTTATTCATGGTTAAACTTGACTTAAATTTTTGAATTTCTCCCATTTGTTCTATTTAGAGGTGGATATGGCATGTTCATTCAGCAAGATATATCCTTGCCTACACATGTTTTAACAAATTTTTAATGGCATTAAGGAGAAAGAGACGCCTTAGCCCTCTTACTCATCTCATGCACAAAGGGATCATCATGGTGTTTAACCATGGAACAAATTTAATTCAAGCTTTTCTCCTCTTCCATTGGATGTTCATGAGGTGTGGTAGGGTGCCCTTTCGATGGCTAGCCACATCACCTTGAAAGAATGGGTGAGTTAAGCTTTGAAGTGAGGTGGTTATGCCACTTCATTTTTCAAGTAATGTTGTCTTTTAACCATGGTTAAAAATATTATATTATGAATCATTAGTGGGTCAATTTGTTTTTGATGGGTCATATGGGTTGTGTCAAACCTATATGTGGTCATCCATGATGTCTTAAAGGAATTTAGAAATTTTAAAACCATTTATTATGTCATATGTCTAAAATCCATTTTATGGCTCTTTTAATTATATTTCCATCTTTTGATTATTATGTCATTAATGAAAAATATTGGAAATTGTATTATTGGCCAATAAATTAATCAAAATAAATTTAGAATTATTTATTTGATTAAGTGATATTATTTTAGTTCAAAATTAGACATGGTCTTATTTTATGGCTTTTAATTATATTTCCAATTTTTAATTAATTATGTCATTAATTAAAAATATTGGAAATTATATTTTTAGCCAATAAATAAATCAAAAATAATTTTGGAATTAACTATTTGATTAATTTTATCATTTTTTCTTCAAAATTGGGTATTTTAACCAAATTTGATACATGTTTCCTAGAGTTGACCAATTTTAGGGGTTAAGTCACTCCAAAGACCAATGTGGTGATTTTGGTTTTAAATTTTAGTCATTTTGATTAATGTCATGTTGATCATGCCAATGTTTGTATTTGATGTTAATTTTGTGGTCAATGGGGTATGAGTTAGTCATTCTTGACCAATTTTAACCTTTTTAGGTTAATAATTGACCAATGTGGTTAATATAGTTGTCTTCATATTATATATTCTTTTAACTTAATTTTAATTACTTAATCAAAAAAATTGACTAATGAAGTTAATGCAATATTCTTTGGGTCATCATCTTAACCTAATTTGTCATTTTAGGCTATGAGATCAATATAGTGGTATTTAGGTCATAGGTTGACTATTTCTGTCTTGTTTATGTCAAATTTAGTTCATTATTCATCTAGGTTGATCATGATTGATCAATTCAGGTCCAAGGTTGATCCAGATGTTTTATTTAACCTTGTCATGGTTAATTTAATCACATGGTTATTAATTTTAGTAACCATACCTAGATTTGACTAAGGTTGGAAAAGTTGGGTCAATTTGGTATTGTCAAGTGATCAAATGAGTTATATTTGATTAGTTTAATATCTGAGATGTCTTAATGGTCAATGTGGTTAATACTAATTCAATAAGGAGGTCATTAAGTCATGTATTAACCTTTTTGACCAAAATTTGATCATTTAAGTGAAAGATTTACTAATTTTATCAAATTTGTTAAAATGGGTTAAGAAAATTATTCATTTCAGAGTTTTTCACTACAAATTTGATTAATTCAATATGTCATTAAACTTTTAAGTCAAAAATACTTTGCTTGGGTTTTACACTTGATCTTTAGGATTTGTTGTCCCTTGTTAAACTTTAGGAGGTCAATATGGATAGACTTCCTTTCTTAATATATCTGATGAATGACCCCCACAAAAGAGAGGTTAATGATACACCTAAAATGTATAGTATTTTTATGCACATTTTTATACCTATTTTTAATGATATTGCACTTTAAAGGGAGGTATTTTGTGTTTTTCTTGCAGGTATGATGAAAATGGATGGTCTTGATGAAAGGAGCAAAATTAGATTAAATTCAGAGTAAAAATAATGAAAAATCAAAATTTTGGCACTTGCGGCTAAGCGCCGCTGGGCCGGCGCTTAGCCGCCACAGTTAAAAATCGAAATTCAAATGAATTTGGCGCCAATTTCAAAGGGGATGGGATGCAACTCTTGGTGGTAACTACCATAACTTCCGTTGGGAGGTAAGTTTGAATGAAGGGGTGCATTCTTTGGTGGATACTTTGAATCTGGACACATTTTGAAGAGACACCAAGGCATCTTTTGGTTTACTATTTAAAGAGAGTCTTAGAAGTGAAGAATTGAAGAGGCTCTTCACTGTAGTTTGAAGAGAGGAATTTAGGAGATTCTTCCACTGCATTTTAAGTTTTTATTTAGAGTAGGAGTAGAGAGTAGAAAGGAGAAAAGGGTCGGAGTTAAGAATTATTCTCCCACTTATTTTCTTTATTTTAGTTTAGTTTTAATTGAAGTCTGAAGTCTGTATTCTGAGTCATCAGAGTTTAGAGACTTGCTCTGAGGAGTAGTTTAACGAACAGTCAAAGTTTCAGAGTAACTTCCTTAGTCTTGTGGAAAGGATTTTCAGATAAGTGTTTACTTTTATTTTTTTTATCAATATTTGCTTTCGTTTATTATTTTTCTTATCGTTTTTAATTTCAAATCAATGTGTTTTTATATTTTCCCAATGCATTCTGAGTAGTTTACTTTATCTTTTTCTTCCTTAAAATGGAGAAGTAATTAATTTAAAGAGAATTATTGTGGAAAGTATCAGTGTTGAAAATTTGGAAGAAGTTGTGAAGATTGATTCTGAGAACTTTGTTTACTTCTTAATTTGGCCTGTTAAGTTGTAAAATTTCTTGAGATTATGTAAGATCCAATGCGGTATTATCTCATTAAAGTTAGTAGGAATCACATGCAGTTATATGGGTGAGAACTGTAGTCCATATAAGTGAATGTAATATTAGGTGATATTTTTATAGAAGGGAGTAAAATTAGAGGATTTTAGAGTGACAGGAAAAAACCCCCTAATTTGGTTTGAAGTTTTGAGTTTTGTTATGAGAAGTTAGCCCCCAGGTGGTGGGAATCGATGGACCTCTAGAGTGAGAGACTGGTATCTTCCCTGCCTAACCATGTTCAAAATAATATAAATTTCAAATTAACATAAGTTCTTTATAGAACTAAGTAAGGGTAAAGAACACATTTGCTTCAATCTGTCACAGCAAAATTTAAATACTTCCACAGCAACACTTTAAGAATTATTACTAATTCATGAAAAGAAAGAAAATAATTCTTGAATCCGGAGCTTTTGCAATGTTAGCAAATCAAGTTGCTATAATTTCAAAGAAGATAGACCAATTTGGAATGAAATTTTCTCAACGAACTCCAATGATCGAAGAGAATTCATTAAGTTAAATGGTAGATTCTCAAACATCAATTGAGATATTAAATTCTATAAATAACAATTCAAATAACCTATATTCGAACTAGTGTAACCCAGGTTGGAAAAACCATTCTAACTTCAACTGAAATAAAAATTCGGGTGGTACTAATCAACAATGAGGGAGCAACAAAGTAAATCCATTGGGGAACTGGAACAATCAAGGTAATAGTTATTATAAACCTACTTAGCCTCCACGTTTTAATAATAATCCATAATTTAAGGATACGAAGTTGTCTATATAAGAAGTGGTGTTACAAATAGGAAATCAGTTACAAATAGGAAATCAGTTACAAAGACAATGAGCTGCTATAATGAATATTGAGAATTAGTTGAAACAAATTGCAAATTTATTAAGTAATAGAAAACACGAGGAACACTTCCTAGTAATACAGAAGTGATCACTGAAAATTTTATTAAGAAATTCATACCTATTTTTGATGAAATTGCACTTTAAAGAAAGGTATTTTCTTTATTTTGTTGCAGGAATGTAGAATTTAGGTGATAAAAGCAAAAATCATAAAAAGGAGCGGATTTGGAGCAAAAAGAAAGAAAATAATGCAATTTGTACTGAGTCGCCGACGGCGAGTGTCGGCATTATTTTTTAGGTTATGTGTTTTGAAAAGGGGTCGCCTACAGAAATTGTCGGCGAATTTTAAATTTAATTTAAATATAGATATAATTTGGAAAGTAGTATTTGATTTTGAAAATAATTTTAAATTTGAAGATTTTAAGATATGAAATCAAACCGATCTCACATCCCAAATAGTTTATATAAACGAGCACCGCATCACAAACCGTGTATCTATCCCTAAGGATAGACACACTGCTCGATGATGGGGCTCGATTAAATAAACTAGGAGATTTGTGACATCCGTTTGGTCTGCAAACCAATTTTATAAGCCGAGAAATTCCCCGCCTAATAAGAAAACATTAAACGTGGTTTATATTACCCGGGTTCTTTAAGCTCCCTATAAGGGCAAGCCCCTATAGTTAATTACATCTTAAGTGACGGGAATCACCTAAGAAAACTCTCGATAATAATCAATAATTCTGCTCTTAAGAATTTCGAAGTTTAAGTTTTCAAAAGATTGAATTTTTGAATCTCAATAGGCAATGGATCAAGTTTGGAACATTTTATTTTGGGAATTCAAAGGAAGAAAAGTAGGAGAAATTACGGATTCGAAGTGAACTTCGATAATCCCCCGACTATCCTATTGTTTGGCTTGGATTTAGGAAAGTCCTAATGTTTATTTAATGTTTTAATCTTGCCAATTTTAATTAATTAGGGCTTATATTTATATGATAGAATCATACAAATAGCACTGGAAGATATGAGGGTTTATGTCGTATCTGGACGACCGCCTCGGAATCCTAAGACCGGTTAGGGCTTAATTTGCAATGCAAATGCCTAACGAAGAGTTGAGGATTTATGTTGCACTAGGCAAACTACCTCGAAGTCCTATGGCTTTGTTGTTTAATTCTAGTGAAGGTTTTGCTGAAGTAGATTCAAGTTTTGCTGACGACGATGGCCGTGCTGCCCACCATGCTCCGAGCTCCTTGTTGTTGCAGAGGTTTAGTTTTAGAAATCATAAATCAGGGGATGAGAAAAGTGTTTTGGTTTAAAGAAGTCTTAATTTCCAAGTGTTCTTTGTGTTTTAGTTAAAACAAATCTTAAAGTTGATTATAACAACACCGGTTAAGATCCCACGGTTCCATCCTTCCGGCATTATTATTTTTATCGGATTCACTTAGTCCAGATGAATTTGCTAAACTCAACTGAATGAGTTCCACACTTTCATTTAGACCGTGGGAAATCCCGTTAGCAACACGTAGGTTACATCATCCGAGGTTTTCCCGATCATCCAACAGGACGTTTTAATTCAGTTGTAATTGTAGTTTTGTGTTCTGTTTGTGGTTAAATTTTGAGTTGTTTTATATTTTGAAATGTTGTGGCGGTGAATTTTATCTTGCAATGACTTTTAACTTAGTTTTGGTTTCAGTTTTGGTTTATGTCCTAAAGGTGTAGGTTTTCATGCAACTGTTGTTTATCATGCAAGAAAAGTAAGTGCGATGCGATTAAATAAGTTGCAATAGAGTAAATCGCAATAAAATAAAAGCGTACCTGGAGGGTCTTCCCGTCATCCCAAGCTGCACTTAAAATACAGTTAGAATATTTAAGCATTTAAAGTAAGTTCCTAGGTAAAGCTAAGGGAAAGGTTATGGTTTTCTACCAAGTTCCTAATCCTATAGCTAGTCATCTCCTATGACGTCTAGGTCTTTAATTTTGGTTTTAAGGATGATTTTCTTCACCAAAGAACAACCAAGCTCAATTCGTTCTTAAGGACATTCCATCATATTGAGGAAGTGTTTAAGACGAATCTTAAACATCCTTTCAATATTTCGGGAATTGTCCTAAGTCCAAATGAATTCTATTGTTCAAGTGAATTAATCATCCGGGGTGTTCGAGTTAAGTTTTATTTCTTGCTCAGTGAATTAGGATGTTTGAATATCCTTATGAATGAAGTGTCATTTCACTTGATGCTCCATTTAGGAGTTATAATAGTAAAAACTCCTAAGGGCAAAATGATATTTAATGATTTGTGATTCAAATTTAAGTTCAAATTAATGATTTGAGTTTGAATAGTTGTTCAAGTTATTTTAGATTTATTTTTGAATCCTTCATGTCTTTATATTTAACTTAATTTAATTTAATTTAATTTAATTTAATTTAATTTAATTTAATTTAATTTAATGTGGTTTAATTTAAATTAATTTAACTTAAGTTAATTTAATGTAATATGATTTAGTTTAATTTAATTTAATTTAATTTAATTTAATTTAATTTAATTTTAATTTAATTTAATTTAATTTAATTTAATTTAATTTAATTTAATTTAATTTAATTTAGTTTAATTTAGTTTAATTTAATTCTTAATTTTTAATTTAATTTTTAATTTTAGAGGAATTTGTTTTAAATAATTTAACTTTAATTTAATTTAATGATTAAGTCTTTTAGCATTTTAAATCTTAAACTTGGATTATCATTTTAATTAGGAATTAAATATTATTGGGATGATTAATTTAGGGATTTTTAAATTAAAGAATAAATCTCCTCCTAATAATATCCCTATTTTAATAATTCCAATTTTATTATTCTTCCAAATTTAAATAATTATTTAATTAAGGTTTATTTCAATTATTTTAAATTGTTTAGAAGGTTTCTACCCCTTAATTATCTAAATTTCAATCATCCAAATCAAGTTAAAATCAAATATTTTACTTATTAATTTCATTAAGCCTAAAGTCTTAATTAAAGGGTTAAGATTTTAATTACCATTTTGCCCTTCAAGCCTAATAATTTCATAACTCACTAAATTGAGCTCAAATGAACTTGAAATTTTTATGTGACTTCACTCATATGTCAATAAAGACATTAGAGGAGAAAATGTGATTTTTCTGTATTTAATTTATTTATATATTTATTTTTGGTGGAAAATAAGGATTTCCAAAGAAAATTTAATAATATGACCAAGGGAAAGCTTCTGTCCTTAAGAAAATTATGGGACATTCCTAATGACCAGAGGACCACTTGGACCAATTTTTGTGATTTTTTGAATTATATTTTATTTACTAGAATTATTTTAAGTTCTGGAGTATTAATTAATTTAAAAAATAAAATAAATGTTGAAAAATGAATTTTATATTTTTCAAAAATCTCTCTGATATCAAGGATTCCAGAGAACCAAATTTTACAATTTTCTGATTTTTCTTTGATTTATTATAATTATTTTAGTGAAAATGCTAGAAAATACATTTTTTTAATTTTTAAAATTACCCTAAGGCTTTAAAATTTAATATCTCATTAAATAGACCTAAGAAAAATATGGGGTTTGTTCCCAAGTGATTAAATTTCAAAATATGACATTTTGGTGAATTTTATTATTTTTGTGATTTTTATTATTTTTAATTATAAAATATTAAAATAATGATGAAAAATCAACTTTTTTAGAAAATTGAAATTTTAATTTTCTTAAATTCCCCTGATATCAGAGAGGCTCCAAAACCAATTTGGTGAATTTTTGAAAGGTATTTTGAAAGTTATGAATTTTTAAAGTTTAAAATGACTAAATGGCTTAATCAACCCATTTAGTAGGGCTAACCAAGTCCAATTGACTTGAAATTTTTATGGTGGGTTCCTCTGATCCCAAAGGTCAGTGGAGAATTGATTTCAAGTCAATTTGATCTATGGTTAACTCTAATTAATTAGGGACCTATTTTGAGTGTTTAAGCCAATTAGGGTTATTTTGAGTGAACTAACTCAAGTC
Organism: Papilionanthe hookeriana x Papilionanthe teres; assembly: GCA_022702705.1. NCBI lineage: Eukaryota > Viridiplantae > Streptophyta > Magnoliopsida > Asparagales > Orchidaceae > Papilionanthe > Papilionanthe hookeriana x Papilionanthe teres. The sequence continues at coordinate 11,039,682 of CM040432.1, read as the reverse complement.
CTATTTTTCCTAGGGTTCTCTGGTCATAAGGAACATCACCAAATTTTCCTAGAATTTATTTCACAACATGCTAACTTTTTGAATTAAAATACTCAAAACAGCAACATGCATTTGAAAAATAAATAACTTTTCACAGAGGTGGCCTCTGACCTTAGAAAATTCAGGGAATGTTCCCAAGTTCAGAGGCTTCAAAATCCCTATGGTCTCATGCCATGGTGAATTGTATGAATGCATGGAGAATTAAAACAATGCAGGGAGTAAATAATTAATTAAAAATAAAATACTGGACAAAATTAATTAATTTCTTTTCCACATTATTCTCCTCTGCGTTCACTCGAGCAAGAGGGTATTTTTATTTTATTTTTGTGATTTTTCTACACAAAGATATGGATTTTTAAAGTTCTGGTATTTAAATAAATCAAAAAAATCCCTAATTTCCTACTTATCCACGCGGCGCCGTGTCAACCTCGGCAGCTCCGAAGGGGGTACGTGTCGCGCTGTGATTGGGCGCTTGTCGGCATATTTTTGTGTTGTGTGTTTTATTTTGAAAAGGGGGTCGCCTACAGAAATATATCGGCGTATTTTAAATTTAATTTAAATATATATATATAATTTAGAAAGTAGTATTTGATTTTGAAAATAATTTTAAATTTGAAAATTTTAAGATATGAAATCAAACCGATCTCACATCCCGAATAGTTTATATAAACGAGCGCCGCACCACAAACCGTGTATCTATCCCGAAGAATAGACACACTCGCTTGATAATGGGGCTCGATTAAATAAACTAGAAAGGTTTGTGACA